>JANIEQ010001847.1:0-28154 GCA_024708375.1 Oxalis stricta
ATATACTTTGAATTATTCTAGAACGAATCCAGCCTTAAAACTTTTTTTTAATTTAATATTTTTAATCTGATATTCTATGCGCCCAAAATTCGTTTTTCGGGAGGCGAATTCAACCTTAACTTATATTGTCTCTTGTCTCTCAAAATAGCAGTATTTTTAAAAATATTGATATACAAACTAAAGTAAAATAAAAAAATTACACCATATTTCATCATATTTTGATATAAATTATGTATGAGAGTCATCTATTTTGTGATAAAATAAAATGTCTAAAAAAATATATCGGGAGACAGAGATACATGAAAGATTATATAAACTTTTACTGATTTTTTTTGACATATAATTTAATTCAACTAATTATTCCTCTCATTCACTTCAAATATCTCGTAATGAAAATTGTGAATCTTAAAAAAATAATTAATGATATAAAAAATTACTTTTTTATCATTATTTATTATTTAAAAGTCATAAATATTTATTCAAAATAGAATATTAATTAAAATAAATATAAGAATAATATTGAAAAAAATAACTCAAATATACATAGATTTCATAAAAAACATTTAAAATGAATAAATTAAATTTCATTACGAGACATCTTGAAGTGTCTGGGATATAATGACTTCCTCGTTTTCTTGGACATGTATATATATTACAGGAAGATTGGGTTTTGTGCCGGGTGTTCTACAAAAACAAAGAAGTAATTGCAAAATCAAACATTGGAAGATACAATGATCATATTCATGACACGATCAGTTTATATGTTCCACCATTAATGGATTCCTCCTATATAGGATTCGACCAAAGTCAACCCAAGTTATTTGACCATGACGAAGCGCAAGTGCCCTGCTTCTCCAATATTTTCTCTCCTCGTTATTATCATCCCAAAACAATATGATTAACCCAATTTTAACACAATTTGAACCAATTACCTCATGAAATGAAGCATCGACGACAAGTAGTTCAAACGTGCATGAGAAGGGATCAATTATCGATAATGTTTTGAGTCACCTGACCAAGATTGAGGTGGATGATAGTTTTGAGATGAAAGCATCTACTAGCAGTTTTGATGAAGTAAGTCCAGAGGGCTACTTATCTGAAGTGGGATTAATGCCAAATATTTGAAGCAATTATTAATTAGTGTTCGATCGACTTAATTCATACTCTCGGATCGACTTTGTATTGAATTTTGTTACCGTGCTCGATTTGTTACATTTTATGCTATATACATATATTGTTAACCTTAGAGGAATGTGATAATACATGTATATCCTACTTAAACTATTAATTAGTGTAAGTTGATTTATATATATTTCAATCAAAAAATCAATATCATTGTGTTTAGACACACAGTTGAAGCAACAAGATCTGTTTACCCAATCAAATGTCAACCGAAAACAGAAATCGAAATAACTCCATATTCGAAAATTCGTTTTGAGTTGACAAATTCAACTCATTATCATTGAGTTACTAAATGTTTGAATTTCATAAATATGAAAAAACCAAAGAATTACACATTTACAACATACGAAATGGCGTAACAATGGCGTAACTTACATTTAGTGACTAGAGCAGCGAGTCCTCCATACTTTAGCACCCTCGTTTTTGCAATCGGAATTGAGCTTGAGTCGCTCATGGATAAGCATGCGTCCATACCTCTCATGGCGGGATCGAGAGCGAGCGCGTCAATACCGGGTGGCTCTTAGAGGAAGCGGACCGGGCCATATTGCGCTAGAAAGATCGAGGTGATGAGTGTGTCTACGTGCGAGAATGAGAGAGGGGGATTTAAGAGCAAAAATCCTAAAGATAGACGTGGGAATGGAATCATGTATATCCTACATGAACCATTAATTAAAGTGTAAGTTGATTTATATTTCAATCAAAAAATCAATATCATTGTGTTTATGTATGATGTTGGATAAACATGTGGATTTCAATTTTCGAGTTTGTATCAACGTCCGTTGACTAACGTCAGCCGACACATGACCGTTAGCTATAGCAATAGTGATTGTATTGTTATTCAAAGAAAGTTTATTGATTGAATTCTGCAAGTCCACCCTTCATGAGTTGCGGTTCGACAGTTCATGACATGCAAGGAATTTTCGTTTTTGTCTTATAAATTTATTAAGAGAGATGGCAATAATGTGGCTCATCGTTTAGCCAAAATAAACTGTATCCTCCATGATTGTATTTTAAGAGGGATGTGCAATTACCGAACGCCCGGATAATTTATTACGAGGGATGACAATTAGGGGACTCTCTGATGGTTACTAACTTACTATTAATGGGTTTAATTTGTGCGACCCGAACTTTTGCAATAGGAATATGTAACTTCTTTGATCTTGACCAAATGAAACTGAGATTAAAACCCTCTTTCAGTGGTTTAATTGTGAGAAAAAGACACCACAAGAACAAACAGGATATGTAAGTTCTTAAATTGAATTGTTCATTCCATTACATGATTCCAAATACCATAATTGATTGATTCCATCAACTTGACTGCCTTCCACTTCACATTTCTATTAATTTTCTTTTCAAGTCTATTATTTTAAGTTTTTTATTTTTAGAAAAAGAAAGTTTTCTTTGCATATTGATTGAATGTAAGCAAGACTTAATAATGAATGGATAAAAAGGTCATTTCTGTAACATCACATAGTAGAAGAAATACATACATATGTGTTGAGAATGTTTTGTTTTGGACAATGCCATGAAACAATTCTAAGAAAATAGTAAATATGAAATAATAGAGAAGAAACGAATGAATCTTCTTTTTCTTCTTCTACTGAGCCAAGGCACTTGTGTTGTAGACGAGGAGAGCACCTCCTGCAAGAATTCCGGCTGAGAGTCACAGCCCAGATCGCCAATCCGGTTACTCCTGCACGAAATTCATACATACAAAGTTGTAATTAAATACGATACACGATATGATACTATACTACTATTTGATCATGGAAATACTTACCCCCAGCATAGACATCGCCGGTTGGAGCCCACTCATCAGAGTTGTAGATGGGACTGTATAAATACATAATATTGTCAAAATTAATTAACATGTGAAAACTAAAATTAAATTAATTCGTAGTTGCAAGGTGATCTGATTTACCTGTATCCATCCACATTAGCACCATATTTGTCGACATATTGGTATACACCCTTTCCCTAAAGGTAAATATCGGAGTTTATTTTCAAAACGTCAGTCAAAGATATACTACTTCTATAAATAAATAAATAGATGCCGTTTTAAGACAAATTGTGACAACTATAATCGTTGATTTTGTATTCTCAATCAGTGAAATTATCCAATTTATCTTTTAGAGGAGAGAAAATATTTAATCTTGACTGAATTAATTAAATTTGAGAAATTGTAGTAATCTAAAATAAACAATGAAAATCATCGTTGATATTAATATGCGTAAAAATATGAAAAACGACAACTATTGTTATAAGACGGAAATATATTATATTTACTAATACTAGTACAAATAATTACTGGAATATATATTTTTACTCGATGAAGGAGGTAGTATTTCATCCGTCCACATATAATTATCGTGATTTTGGTTTTGATAGCATTAACAAATATAAATACCATAAATATTAAAAATAATACTCTAAGTAAAAAATAATTCGATATTCTGATTTTGACTGTATAAATGAAAGAAATTATGATAATTGTTCTTAAAATATTAAGATGTGGCAATTATTTATGAACAATATATATAAAAATAAAATTATATCGATTATTCATGGAGGGAAAATAGCAATACTAACCGTAGGCTTCCTTCCGGATGCATCGACCCCATTCCTCAAAGCCATGCCTGCCACCAGTTCCAAAAGGCCTATCGGTCTTGATCTTCTTGACACCGCTGGCCATGACCTTGAAAGATGCAGGCCTCGACAGACTAGGAATCCCTCCTTTCACTTTCTCCACTGGAGAATGGTGCTGGTTTCAGGCTCACTGAAGCCATAACTGAGGAAGCCATTACTAATTACTTGGTTACTGTTTCTTTAATTTCTTTCTTTCTTGCAGGATTTCTGATACTGATTTATGTTATGTAACACACACACACACCTACTCAGATAATATAATGAGCATCTCACATGAGGTTCGTGATCCTGTTGCTGACACGTGGAAGCCTATGTGTGGTCGAATACCTGGATTGGATATCATGTTATCATCACAAACTGAGCTATTTTTAACCAAATCCACATGCATACCAAATAGATAAATCCACGCCTCAAATGTGTTATAACCACACGGGGATGGCCACAAGTAATACATTAAACAATATAAGAAATCCTGGGAAAATTTAACTCGCTTGTATGTCCACAAAATAAGTCCTCGATATTCAATTCGATGTCCGAAAATAAATTTGAATAAACATTTCAATCGAGATTGTTCTACATTCAGTTGAGCAGGAAAGTTGTCTTCAAACTTTAAACAAGCAAAAACTTGACCTACTTATGATTTGTTGTAAGAGATGAACATAAACTTAAAAGTCTCTAATAAAATATGCAGGTACTGCCAAAACTTAATTCATCCTCCTGATGAGCTCGTTGATGTAATTCTCGCGATTTCCAGCATCTCCACCTTCAACATAGTGGTTTCTCTTTTTCTTCATACCTCCCAAAGGTGCCTTGAGCTGGAATGGCCACAAAAAGTTGTTTGCTTCCTTGAAATGAGGTCCAACAGTCATGATTTCGTGGATTAGATCTTCCACACAGATGATGCCATGTTTTCCAAGAGCCTGTCATTGAAATTTAACACTTTAGCATATCATTTTCAGTGTGTGGTTTAAACTTAAAGACAGAGTAACACAAACCTGTTCGACTATGGAGTTGTCAGTCAAAGCAATCCTTTGGTTGTTCAGCTTACCATATCCCCTCTTATAGATCAACTCTCTAACACTCTTTAAGTTGGGATAACTATAAAGATGAGCATCTCACAAATATCAGAAACAAAGTTTAAACATGTTATATGGCTTATATAGATAGATAGATAGATTCATTTGTATTGGTTTAAAGGAACATACCCATAAGTCACATATGGTTCGACCCTGCGCAACATATTCACTGTTGCTTTGTTGACCTTCAAGAATACACCATTGAAAATCTGTTCCAAAGCAGGGGGAATTGAGAAAATGAAATGACAAAGACAATGCATAACGAACACAAGTGTCTTGATGAAATGATTCATTCATTGTCTAGAAAACAAAATCTGAAACCAACAAATGTGAAGATTAAACACGAGACCATAAATCATTTTCACAAATTTGAGTACAAGTTGTGCATAATATTCGCATATGCCAGAAATAACTGCACGTACTGTCCACAACAAACATTGTAGAAAAGTAGCAGAAAACCATGATTTTCACCTCCATTGCACATCAACAATATCTATAAACATACTACCAGTAAAATAATATCCAAAAGAAATAGCATAATCGAATCCTACTTCTCAATAAATGAATTGGAAGTTAAAGAAAAATAACTTATTCTGTAAAAGAGAACAGTTTGCAATCTTACCTGCCTTAGACGCAACAGCTGCAAGATCTTTTTGGTTTTGGGGTCAATGGCATTGATACTGAGAGATGAGGAGAAGTAAGAAGAATAAGAACAGGCACACCATAAGCACAATGTAAGATCTACAAGCAGTAGCAAATAACTGAGGAATACATACCCACGTATACGGGTGATGAACAAAAGTTTTGCTTCAGGTTCAACATAAAATCCTCCTTTCAACTTAGCCTCACGCTTCAGCTGGATAAGTTCCCTTTCCTAAAGAATTGAAGCCTTTAATTAGCATTTTTTATATATATAAAAAGCTAACCTATAGACTGATGGCAATCGAAAAAGAGAGGATTACATAGCAGAATTCACCTTCTTCTCGTACTCATCAGCGTACAGCTTAGCTCTTTTGAAGATGAGCGACCGGTTCTCCTTGTTTTTCTTCATTGCAGCTTCGAGCTCCTGCTTCTTTGCCAGAGCCCATTCTTCTTGCCTCTTCCTCTTCTTCCAATAGTGACTCTGGAACTATTGCCTTCACTTCTTCACCCATATCTACAAGTAAAAACATTTTTATGCCCATAACTGGGGGTATGAAAAGGGGTTCTGCTGGAATTACAAGAGGAACAAAAAAACATAAAAAAATTAAGACTGAATCATAGTAATTGTGATCCTAATTGACAAGCACACTCCATCTAGTAACTAAATATTGAAACAGAGCGCAAGGGAATCGACATTTTGATCTTTAATCCAAACTCAAGCAAATAGAATGAAGACTTCAGATCACAGCCACAAATGAATATACAGAAGAAATTAAATTCAAAACTGATGAAATACAAACTAAAGCAATATGAATGGAGAAAAAAAGAGGCTGATACCCTCCAAAGTGTTCTGCTCCGGTGAGAGACAAAGATGGCTGCGTGGCGGAGAGTCGTATCAAAGGAGAGAGGCATACGAGGTAAGTCGAGAGATTTTGTTATACTATACGATCAGGATTTGCATCTGAAGCCCAATATAAGGCCCACAACTCTATTATTTTGTAAGCTGGGCCCATGATATTATTTTTATTATTATACTATTCATGCCCAAAATACAATTAATGCTTTATACGTATCACTATATTTTGATAGAAAAATATCATGAGACGTAGAGTATGATTTATAAGAAAACCAACTTTCCGCCCTCACATTTTGATATAATAATTTTTAGTCTCTTTCATTTTGCGTTAATTTAAGAAATCTCAACGTTTCTTATATCCAGTTGCCGTAAATCACCAAAAAACGGAACCGCCATTTGTAACATTTCTTTGTTTTTATCATTAAAATGGCATACGTGACACTTAATAGAAAAGGTGAAGTATGATATTTGAAATTCTTAAAAATTAACCTATTGTTTTGTAGATACGTATGTATAATTTTACTTAGTCAAAATTATACATTTATACCATATAAAAAGAAAGTCAAATATTGTAAAACGTAGGTAAGAAATTAGACCATTGAAGATAAAGAAACACCACAGAGTATTAAAAAGAAACAGTGTGTATGCATTTAACACCTGTGTTTGAAGAACTCAAAGAAGTCAGTCTTGAGAATAACTACCGGAAGACAATTTCTAAGACACCGTTCACCTTCCGTTATTGTCTTGTCCATATTTATATACTACTCCAAAACTTCTACCAACCTAATTCTGTATTCCTCTATTAAGTAACCGATAATATTCCTTTCATTTCTTTGGTTTGATCATTTTTATGTTAGTTTTTACCATCTGGGTTTCTTTCTTCTCTTCTCTTCTCTTGTCAACGAATTTGTTCTAGTTAAAATATGGAAACTTAAATTTAGATATGTTACATCAGTAAAAATCAAAACTTTAATTTATACTTTGTGAAGAATATATTTTTGTGTCATGTTGTTAATAGGCTAATCTTTCTTTGTGTAACAGTTGAGAGAAGCTGGTAGCAGGCCTTTATTTCGTTATGACTTGTTTTTCTTTCTTATTCCATAAGAACGCAGAGGATTTTTCTGAAGACGAAGAAGGTTACTACTCTTGTTTGTTTGTTTTCACTCATAATTAATTATGATCAGCTTCTAATTAATCAGTTTATTTCATGAATAGTCAGGACAATCTTGGATAATGTTAAACTCTACACTTACAAAGAAGTAAAAAATGCTACTGAAGATTTTAGTTCTGTCAATAAAATTGGGGAAGGTGGTTTTGGTTCGGTGTTCAAGGTAACTGCTGATATATCCAATTTCCAACTCAATCAAATATTCTTTAGCTTTACTATTTTAATTGTTGCTGTTCTGTAGTTGTTGTTGTTGTTGTTGGTGTGATTCTGATCAGGGACGGCTTAAAGATGGGAGGCTTGCTGCTATAAAAGTTCTTTCAGCTCAGTCAAGACAAGGGGTTGGAGAGTTCTTGACAGAGATTAACGTGATCACTGAAATCGAGCATGAAAATCTAGTCAAGCTCTATGGCTGTTGTGTGGAGAAAAATAGTAGAATTTTGGTTTACAACTACCTTGAGAATAATAGCCTAGCGCAAACTCTTCTCGGTAACTTGTCCAAACATACACTACCTCTGTGGCTAAAATCTTCAAATATATGGAGATTTTGCATTGTAGATTGAGACTAGTCTAATTAGTGTTGATTTGATTTCAGGTAATAGTCAGAGTAATATCCAGTTTAGTTGGAAAACAAGGATTGAGAATTTGCATTGGCATTGCTCGTGGATTAGCATATCTTCACGATGAAGTAAGACCATATATTGTTCATAGAGATATCAAAGCAAGCAATATCCTTTTAGATGATGACCTCACACCCAAAATTTCGGATTTCGGTCTGGCAAAGCTCATCCCTGATCACATGACACATATCAGCACACGTGTTGCCGGAACAATGTTAGTTTCATTAGTTACACCTCACCTTCTTATTACATTCTATTTCATTTATTATGTTATACTCCCTCCGCCCATTGATAATTGACACACATACTTTTCTAGTACATTAAGAATTGGATGTACCTAGCCAATTAGCCAAGCACTTGTGTCGATTATTCGTGGACGGAACTAACTTTAGTGCATTTATTTATTTATTGTTTCAGAGGATATCTCGGCACCAGAGTATGCAATAAGAGGGCAACTGACAAGAAAAGCAGATGTTTACAGTTTCGGTGTTCTTCTCGTAGAAATAGTCACCGGAAGATGCAACACTAACACACGATTACCAATACAAGAACAATACATCCTTGAACGGACATGGAATCTTTTTGAACGGAAACAGTTGGTTCTGCTAGTCGACACAATGTTGAATGGAGATTTCGACGTCGACGAGGCTTGCACATTCTTAAAGATTGGACTCCTCTGCACTCAAGATGCTCCAAAACGCCGGCCGTCGATGTCAACGGTGGTCAAGATGCTAACTGGGAAGAAATTAGTAGATGACAGTGAGATAACAAAACCAGGCTTGATCTCAGATTTCTTGGACCTTAAAGTAGGAACCACGAAACAAGAAGAAGGAGAAGAAATCGAATGCACAACTAATTCTTCTTCCTATAATAATGCTTCATCCGATAGCGTACAAAACAATTTTTCAGCTACCAGTTCGATCACTTGATCTCTGATTTAGGGTTTTATTAGTACAACTACAATCCTTCCTGAGTATATATTAATATTATCATCCAACGGTAAATGTAAGAGCTTTTCAGAATGTAATTATCGCCTCTTATCTCTGCAAGCTTGCATCGAAAGCAATCTAAGAGGAAATTGTGTATTTCTGCTTTATAGAAAGGGATCGTCCTACAACTTTTCCATTTTGCCAACTTAGGCCCCTGCACTTCCTTCCGTCTCACTGAAATCCCTCAACGTCGTTAGTCATTGCCGTTAGTGTTGTGCTAAGTGGCATTTGGACTGCCGTTAAATTTGCTTGGGCTCTTAATTGTATTTATATCATTTTAATTATATACAAGACTTCATCGACTGGCTTGTGTCCAGCCTCTCAAGCCAGATTGATAATATGGCAGCAGTAGCCTACACAAAAACAAAAATGATCGCAGAAAACTTGTCGGGCATTTACAATATACTGTATGAAAATAGAATCTAATTATTATCATTAAAGAGTAATTTGGATTTAAATCTATAGTTTATAATGTATGAAAAGGTGTAGAGACAAAAAACAAATTATCTTTTTTGATAATCTACAAATAAATTATTAGTCCCTCCCTTCTCCATACTTAAATAATTGACATAATTTTTTCCTGTACAATAAATTAAGTGTATGAAATTTAAAAGCCTCACTAATTTTATTTTATTCTCATAATCTACCATAATTCTCAATATTCATTCTAAATCACGTAGATAAAATTTATCAAATGTACATGAAAAATTGATGTGAATTTTGTTTTACCGAAAATTTATTTCGCACCAGTCCAATTCAGTCATGGACGGATCAATAAGACAATAATGAGTCCATGACAACGAGTGTGGTGGAAGAATTTACTAATACAGAATACGAGGACGAAACATAAGGATGAAACAGATAAAGTTGTAAGAAGACATGGACTTAAAAGATCAAAAGAAAAGCACACCTTATCCGTTTTTAATAATTAATTAATTAATTTGGAATTTCTCTGTAGAAATGACGTGTCACTCTCTCTCCTCTGCAATTCTCTTTCCCAGACACAGACAAAGACACAGAGTTAAACTCTTTTTCTTCTTTACTTCTGCTTTAATAAAATTCCTTTCTGAATCTTTTTTAACACAACCTCTCTGTGTTCATCTCCTAGCAAGGCTAGAACAAAAGCTAGGGTTTCCGGGCACTGAAGCTCAGATTACAATCCTAAAGCCAAACCCTTTACACTGTCCGTTATCTCTTCCTCTTGGGTTTTCTTATTTGGGGGTCAATCTTCCTTTTTAGAGATCTAGTTTGAGTTTCCATGGAGACTAAAATTGACCCATTTAGTGTTTTTTGCTCATGTAATGTAGAGACATATTCAGGATATTAGTAGCGTCGAAAAAGTTGGAATAAATTGCCCAATTTTTAGGGATGTTACTTTTTTGAAGGCTTCCATGTGAAGCAATTTGTTTGAACGTATCCAATTTACTCTTTTTCTACTGCTTTACTTTACTAATGGCAATAGCTCCATTACTGTCTTTGCTCTACCTAGCAACTGCATTTCTTCAAATGTGCAGTAGTAGTAGCTGCCCCATGGGAAAAGAGCACATTTCTGCTCAGTGCTCGTGAATTTGCCTTTGTTTTTGGTGGATCAGCTCTATTACTATGGTCCGTGTGGTTGTTCTTTTGGCATCACGGCCTGCTGGATATGTTTTTTGAGTAAAGGGTCTTACTTGATTTATGTTTATGGGTGAAATGGAGGATATAGGATTAGTTAAGCAAGGCTTGAAGTGGCTGCAATCACAGAAAAGTGCATGCTTGCAAACGAAATTAGTGATCGGATGTTGCAAGGACTGGATGGGAGTGTTCATGGAGCAGCATTGGCCACTTGTCTGCATTGGCTTGATAAATCTATGTAGATTGCTTCTGCTTGTTGCTAGTTTATTGGAAAGACTCTTTCTGAGGGGGTTTCGTTCAGTTTTTAAATTGGGTTCTGCGTCTTTGCTCCTCATCATGTGGAGTTTCTTTCTTAAGTCTCACTTCCGTGTCTTGCTTGGTCTACGTGCTGCTGAGCATGGTATGCACTTCTATCTGCTTTCGAGCATTTTTAGGATTTAGTTTGATTTTGCTAATAAATGGTTTTACATGTTAATTTTCTGTTTTTGGATTTGATCCAATTACTGAGTACTCAGTATTTCCATCTCGATTGTACTAGTGGAAAATGAGAAACTGAGCAGAGATTGCTGCTTGTCCATGAAGTACACTATGACATTAGTTAATTCATTTTGTTGTACTTGTTGAGTTTAGATGAAATTATGGATTATGCTTGGTCTCGAGGATATATTGGTTATGATGTGTGATGAACAAGATTTAATATGCCACGAAATCTACCAGCTGAGGAGACTAGGTTTCGTGGTATAATGGAAATAAAGTTATTACTTTTAATACCGAGCTTAACTAGGACTTGTAGAGCGCTCTAATTGAAGTTTTGCCTTCAGACACTATGCGGGCTACTTTTACCATGAATGCCGGTACATAATAGATATGAGCAGTGCACCATCTTAGAGGAAATGATTGGCATTTATAACTAGACTTGCACAGAGTGGAACCTAGTTTAGATAAGATCAATTGGGTTTAATTTTACTTCTTCTTACATATTGCTAATTTATGCTTCAAAGTATGTTGTCACTGACTGTGGCGGTTAATTGTTTCAGGGTGTTGCCGGAGCTGCTGTTCAGTACTTAGGTTACACTCCTGGACTTTTCATCGTTGGGCTCTTTGGTATTCTAATTTTATGGATGTATGCTAACTTCTGGATAACAGGAACCATATTTATAGTTGGAGGTATGCTAATTATGAGCTTTGACGTTTGATAATTTGAGGCTTCCATTCTTTGCTAGTTTACTTGAATAGCTTCCTATTGTGCTTAGTTGTCTGTTGTCAATCAACAGGTTCTAATCTGGTGCTATGTGAATGCAGGTTATTTATTCTCTTTAAATCATGCACGGTTGGTGGTCTTAATGGCAACAATATATGCCATTTATTGCGTTAAAGTTCGTGTTGGATGGCATGGTGTCATTCTTTCAGTAAACCTTGCATTTTTTTCCAATGATCTGTTCAACTATATGCTCCAATGGTGCGACAATATAAGTGAAAAGGCACAATTTGAGGAGCAGATACAATCTCAAACACCTCTCAGGTGATGAATTTCTTAAAGAGCATGAGTACACTTTTAAAAGCTGAAGAAGCGGAAGAGGTTCACTCATGCAAAACATCCAGCAATAAACCTGCTCACTATATTACCAGTAGCCGATAACCAGAATGGAGTCTCTCCTAGCAAGGTAGTCAAAGAAGAAGAACCAAGTTCAGCTGATGAGATGAAAAAGATATTAAACAGCATGCCGATCATTATGAAGCATTAGGATTCCTACGCAACATAAAAATCGATGCCATCATTTTGAAAAAGGAATACCGGAAGAAGGTAGGAATAGTACTACTCGTTGTTTGGCTCGGTTTCAACTTTCTGTTGTTTTAAAAATTTGATCATTTGTGTCTGCATGCAATTCAACCTGTATTTCTGTTTTGTTAACAAGTACGCTGTCTACAACTGCTTTTTTTGGGAATTACTGTATTCCAGTTTGAAACTTTATGTAGCCTTAATCAAATGGTTGAAATGTCAATTTATGGGTATGAGGTTTCATGTCTGCCTTATGATAATTTGACAGTCACAATTAGAATACAATATTATCTTTTCTGAAGCGTTCTTGTCCTTGCATGCAAGAAACTTAATATTACTCTTTTGTTGTTCTATTCTTGAACGGTGCTTTGTATATGGAATCGTTGTTTCCTGATTAACTTTTGTCATTGTGCCCACTTCCAATTGTTTAGGCCATGCTTGTGCATCCTGATAAAAACATGGGAAGTCCTTTAGCAAGTGAAGCATTCCAAAAGATTCAGTGTGCCTATGAGGTAAGTGTGTGCAGAGATACAGAATCTGTTGGGAAAAAATAATCAAGTTATTCTGTTACTAGTTTTTGTATCTTCTATGATGGAAAATATTGAAAGAATTTGTGTTTTGGTCCTCTTGTAGGTTCTTTCGGATTCTGTGAAGAAGAGAGACTATGACGAGCAATTGAGAAAGGAAGAGTTTAAGACGTAGAACTGTGTGTCAGAAGTCCCAAGGTACCTCACGTCAGGTAAGCACCTGGCGTGGTTTTTCAACAGCATTATCCTTTTTTGTTGTCCGCACTTGTATCGAGGTGATTTCTTCTGGAGTTGTTATTATGAGATCTTAGACAATTGTTAAAAGCAGTTTGTAAATTAGTCCTTATGTTTCTGTTTTGAGCAGGAGAGCCCAGATTATTCTCCTGAAGAATCGAGGCGCATACAATGCACTAAGTGCGGCAATTCACATATATGGGTATGCACAAATAGAAGTAAGACCAAAGCAAGATGGTGTCAGGTCTGTTTTCTTGACCTAGTTGCATTCCGCTCCCCTTTCAGTTTCTTGTTTCCTAACTACAGTTGTATTTACGTTTCATTTTGCTTCAGGACTGCTGCCAATATCATCAAGCCAAGGATGGCGATGGCTGGGTCAATACAAAGGATCATTGGTCTTTGATAGGCCCCAAAAGGTACTAGTGTTCCAACTATAGCTTGAATTCAATTTGATAAGCGTATTTGATAAGCGGTCAACTATAGTTCCAACATGTTTCCCTAGTGTTCTAGATGGAAATACCACGTGCTTTTGGTTCAGTGCTGAGGGAAAAATCTTTGATGTGTCAGAATGGGCCAGATGTCAGGTGAGGGTAACTTGGATATTATAACCGTGTAGTTAAAAGTAAAACAAAATTTGCACAAGTGGTTTCTAAAAAGTATAAGCTCTTTATATTATTTTTCCCTTTTTGGCAGGGAATGGCATGCAGACCTAAACACTCACCGGTCGAGCTTCCATGTGATTACATGGTCGGCTTAGGAAAGATGACACAAAGATCATACTCAAGTAGATATCCTTGGGATCTGAACGCGTAGAAATGATGGACGCAGGACGATGAAGAATTTGAACTATGAAGCCTCAGCAAGCTCTTGGCATCTGGTCTCCTTTGGTGAAACTGCCAGGCGGAGGAGGAGCTGGTGTCCTTTCAAACCTCTCCAGAAGAAAGGGCTGAGGCAATGGCGTAGAACATCTAGCTGATCTGAATGATGGATAACTGAACCAAGTATGTTTCTGCACTTAAATTTTGAAACATCTAAAAGAAGAGGAACCGGAAGGTAGCTAGTTTTATCAAGACTTGTTAGGAGAGAGAGTGTGACGAAAGGCAAAAAGAGAGGCCACCGTCCCATCTGTCCTCACTTTCCTGCTCTACTCTGTAATTTGTAAATGAAAGCTCTCTACTTTTCTTTTGTCCATTTTTATCAGTTTATTTGGACTTTTTTTTTGGCAATGTAACGTCAAACATTGTCAATTTGCTGGTTAGTTAATGTCAAATGTGAATAAAATTAGACCACATTTTCATCAATAATAACTACTATGTGCCTCTTGATAAATTCATATTTGGAGTCAAAATGTAGAAGTAAGAATAAACAAACAGTAAGATGCATCATAAAATACAACTATTGCAATAAAAAGGTTAATTGGCATTACTTTGCTGCTTAAGTCTGCAATTCTTCAACTCAAGCATCAGTGAAATCCATCTGTAGCCTTCACAAATCATCCATGACCATGAGGCATATAACTCTCAGCATCAGCATTGTCTAATAAAAATAAACTCTCACGATATTTTAATCCATCAGACAACAAGTATATTGTGGTTCTTGAAGAAGTTCCTTCTTGGTCTCTCCTGTTTCAGGATCTACTGAAACTTGTCCTGTCTTCGGATCTACTGAAACTAGCATCTGATAGTCGTCGTACACTTTGCATAACAACTTGCCACCTTTCCGAAACCCATACACACTCCCCCAGCCACGAAAGTTCAGAAGAAAAGTCACAATTCCATAGTTTGGTCCATGAGTCCACATGACCATAATCTCTCATCGCCCATATTTCGAATTTAAGTCTCCCACTTGAATGATAGTTACACAAAGCAAGGGAAGACTGCTGCTCAAACACTAACAGTCTAGGACTTCTTCTTCTATAATATTCCTTCAAAGCATTTGGCAACCCAAGCACTCGGAACTTTTCCCTTTTAACGTCAAACCCCACGATGACTGCAGTCTGGTAACCAGAACCGTATCCAATCCAATGCAGAGCGTCATTAAAACTTGGTAGCACAAGCCCAGGGCTTACAGTAGTGGGGAACATATTCAGAAATAGTTTTCGCAAGAATTTCTATTCAACGAGAAAATGTCAGCTTGAGATACATCACGAGAATTATCTATGAGCACTTGAAGCACCTTGTAGTCATTATTGATTGAATCGAATGGAAGTCCAAGAAGATGACTCCAATATGTCGGCACGACCAGATTAGGTTTCGGAAGGGTTAACGTCCTTTGAATTGTGGGGTTCCATAGCACAATTAGAGGGTCACTTTTTTTATTATTATCAATGCACAACACACCATTGCAACAAGAAACACCCAATCGCAAATCATAAATAGTTATGTTGGTTCGCTCAAAGGGAGCGAGAACCGATGATACGAATCCATCAATAATCATCACGCAATTTCAAATCAAAATTTTCGTTATAGAAGATAACGTATGTCATTCTTTTTGTCCATCATTGATGTTATAAGTGGAAATAATGTGAAGGGAGCTTTTGATGAGAGATAGCCATGTCTAATCTCACTAAACATGCAGTGGCCAAGAGCTTTGACAGGGAGTCTATGGAATATGTTGAGAAGAAGCTTCACTGGCAAATCATCCATCATTGTCTGTTAATCGCTGTCTATTGCTTGTTCAGTGAAGATAATAGGATTTAGTACGTAGTGATGAGCTTCGTTAAACCCTATTAATATAGTGCATATGGTTTCGTGTTAATAAGATAAACTTAAACCTCTAATCAATCTCAAATTAGGGGGAATATGGCTGGGTCTGGCTGGATTTGACCTAAAAATTGATCAAACTCCACTCTGAAATTTTTGATGGGTTGGATTCTCTAAATTTTTCTCTTGTGATCGAATCCAATCTAGTCGAATAAATCACGTGCATTTTGGACAATCCTATCGATCGAAATAGATTTTAACAAAAAAAATGTGTTGACAAATTCTTAACAAATCAAACTATTTTATCAAGAAATACAAAATTTAATTAATATTTGATTCAATTCAATTACACGTATAGTGAATTATCGTATTAAATTTTAAAATATTATGTATAATACAATTATTTGTACATGTATATTGTCATAAATTTTCATTCAAATTAGACAAGTAATCAGAATTGCGTACAGTACATAAGTTTTTTTGGAGTTGCTGTTACGTCTTAGTGGTTTGAAACGGAACGGTAAATCTAAAATAGCGAAATCGGAAACACCTAATCCGATTTTGGCTAAGATGTGATTGACATGCTTGAACCGTGTTCGATTTTGCATGCATAATCGAAGGAAAGAAAACACAATGCACAGAAGTCTTAATTAATCATCAACACACATCTCTTTCACGTTATCAATTAATAGCATTATTAATTAATCATCAACACCATCTCATGCAAAATCGAAGGAAAGAAAACAAATGCACAGTATAAGTCTTAACTAATCATCAACACCATCTCTTTCACGTTATCATTATGCATTATATCATGCATGACCACACAAAAACGAAGCATTTGTAAAATCGTTAATTATGATTAGTGTACGAAGATCGAATACATTGTATTCGATCTTTCCTATTTTTCTCCACCTCCGCTCGAACCAACACATATTGTGTCCACCTATCACAATGCATACATATTTATGTACAAATGTGCCTTTTTTTTTGACTTTGTTGCTAATATGTTGTTGAAGTCATATTTTTTATATATCAATATGTAAATAATAATTTATCTAAGTACACACTCATTTACGTTCGATGCCTAATCTTCAACAAATATAAATATAATAGTAGTAGTCTCTTATATTATGTGTATTCTCGTATATCATTCTGTGGCCAAACACGTACAAAATTGTAAGCGAGCTCAATATCATCGATGGTGAATTATCTCGTCTCGTGCGATGCATTAGACTCCAACAAATATAAACATATTTGTATTTTAAATTTTTTTATATTCCTGAATATGTATGTAATATTCCCACATACCATAGACAAACGCTATGTATGCTAGTAATATTTGGCGCAGTTTTAATGGACTGTACGTCAACATTTTCTATTAGTGTAATGATGGGCGGCACGTCAACATTTTCGCTAGGTATGAAATCAGTAAGTTATTGTGTTTATATAATTTACAAGATATTGAGGACTAAGATGGATATTTCATTCAATTTTGAGAGTTTTGAGACTCTTAATAATAAAGAATTGATTCGTTGAATTTTCTTTTTTAAGTCTCTTCATCAGTCTTTTGATATATATTTTACATGATATACATTTGAATATAGAATTTTAAGTTTATATAAATTTAATGTTGAATTGTGTTTAAAAGATAAACCTTATATCAAATGAACATGAAGATAAATGAACCAATGCACAAAACTCAATGCATGAACAGTAAATGAATACCTAAATATCCTTATTGGCAGCTACTTCTACTTTGCAAGCGAAAGATATTACGAATGACAGAACATAGTCGGTCAATATTCAAAGTTCAAAGCTGCAACATTTGGGATGCTTGAAAATTCTGACATTTGATCAAATAAGTAAATTTATGTATGCTTATTTAACTTCCTATAAAAGCTGACCAATGAGGGAATTGTTCTATATAATGTAAGCAGCATTACACAACCAGAAAGGAAAATGTCTACATTATAATGCCAACAACCATAAACATGATTTAATTTGTAATCGAATGTATATCTATATTTATGTGAATGCAAATATTGCAATGTAAAACTCTATAGATGGGACAATAAGGTAAAACCTAATTCTTTCCTATTTGCTTCTGAGTTGTCAGGCCACTAAAATTTAGAGAAATAGCCCTTTTAAGTAGAAAGCATCAAATGTAATTCAAACATAGCCTTTTAACTGATATAACACATGCTTATCTCCACTGATAGGTTGGTGGCAGCAGCTGATGGCATAGAATGCAAGTTCAAGGACTTAGCATTCTGGGTTGAATTTGCAGGAGCAGACCCAACATCTGGAAAGGGAAAAAATTGAACTTCTCCTGCAAATGGAGAGCTACCCGAGAATTTTCTTCCCCACAGAAACACATCAATCATCTTCACTATTTTTCCTAAAATTCTCGAAATATGGGAGTGATGATTTCAATAAAAGAACGAAATTGTACGTACTTGAGAAGTAGCTGAGAGGAGATCGTGACTCCATTATCGATCGTGGGTCAGTCGAATGAGAAAGGATATTACATGTATATTCTTTATGGTCTCCTCCTAACAAAAAAAGAGTTCAACATTATGCATTTTAAAAAGTAGAGGATGTCACATACTTGTCCTCGCATCGGGGATGGTAAAGTTGTATAGATGACGTTACAACTATTCAGTACATACTTGTCTCTGGCATCGGGATGGTAAAAGTCTGCAGTATGACGTTACAACTTTTCCGTGAGACATTGAAAACTGGAACGAAGTATAAGATGTGATGGTTTTTTTTATGCCTCAGGTAGAGTATTTTGAACAAACACGAAGAGAGCTTTCCCAGAGTTAGACGAATTTATCATTCTGAGAGGATATGAATACAATTGCCCAATAGACATAGCCATGGTCCAGAGACCGTTATCATGTGAGAAACGAATAGACATGATTGAAAGTACTTAAAATGTTGGAAGGTTTTGTTTCAAGGATCCAAGAATGATATTTGTTGATGAAGAAGAGTGTGACGTGAATGATAGAGTCAATTGTCAAAGTTAGTGTGGTGTGTGGGGTACTCAATAATAATTATTGTGCAAGTGTGACAAGAGTTGTGTGGAATGTCAAGAAATTTGAATTAGTGTGTGTATTAAATAATTGGTGGGGTCTTAAATAATTGTGGTGTGTGTATCATTATAGCTATTGACGTATTTGTATGCTGGATTTAATATAAAAAGTAGAAGGAGAAGCATAGTGTGTAAGTGTGAGAGCTTTTGTTGCTCTAAATAAAAACTTCCTCTCGTTAAGTTTCAATTTTCGTTTCTCTTGCATTTACTACACAAATCTACATCAAACAACACCAAAATTCATCCAAACACCATAAATCATAAAGCCAAAACCAAACCAAACACAAAACCCCTTTGAAAACTCACTTTCTACACTATTTCCTCATCAAAATCTGCATTTTTCACTACTATCATCAAGAAATCCGAACATGGCATCGTAGCACGTCATCTTAAGGGCTTGATTTCGAGTTTTTTCGTTACTCTAAAACCCAAAAATGGCAGAACAAAACCCACCCATAATGCAAGTCTGTTCCTATAGTTGTTCAAAATCATGGTTCTCTACCCATGTCGCCCCTAAAGTCTTTGATGGAAATGATTTTGATGGCTGGTCTCTCAACATGAAAGATATTCTGGAGCTACATAATCATTGGAGTGTGGTGGAGCAAGGATTTGAAGAGATGGCTCCTGAACTTCTTGTTACTCGATGCTCAGAGGAGAGATTATGAAGTCGAGAAGGAGAAAAATAAGAAAGCTTTGATTTTTATCGAGCAAGCTCTTTCTTATCGAGTATTGAGAAAAGTTATGAATCGTAAAAATGCTAAAGATACTTGGAATTTGTTGAAAACTTTGTATGAGAGTTCTAAGTTGGGTAATACTCGTGAAAAAGCAAATGCTTAGAAAGCAATTTGAGAATTTTAGCATGAAAGAAGAAGAAACAATGAGCTGAGATGAAGAATCGATTTATAAGTATGGTGTCTCAATTGGAGCAGAGCTCAAGAGATGGTTATGGAGGAAAAGAGGCTTGTTGAAAAATTGTTGTTTAGTTTGCCTAAGAAATATATTTCACAAATCTCTTCTTTACGGATAGGTTATGTGAAAGATGCAAACTCGTTAGTATGGAGGAGTTGTTCACTTGTTTGGAGTTGTATGAAAGTCAGTTTGGAGCTGGAAAGGCTGAATTTGAAGAGTATGCATTGAAGGGAGCTGAAAGGTTCCGGGAGCATGAGAATCCGTTGTTTTATTCGCAACAAATGCAACAACATCAGCAATGGCGATCACCGATTGTTTCTGGTCGAAATTCTCTTTCTCGAGGACCATATAGACCAGGAGGAGATAGAGCTGGTAATCAAATGCAAGCGAGACAACCTGGAAGATGGGGATCTTTTCCTGAATGCGGATATTGTGGCAAGGTAAACCATCCCGAATCCGATTGCTTTTGGCATGAGGATGCTTGTTGTGACTTTTGCCATAAAAAGGGTCATATCGAGTATTTTTGCAATGAAAAATGGGTCTGCTGAAAATAGTTATCCTCCAAACACCGAAACCAGATTCCAAACCCAAATGTCCTCACCTCAAATGAACCAAAATCCACCAATGCCATATAATCCCGGACCCTCCGTAAACCAAAATTTCAGGCCAAACCAGAATTTCCAACAACAACAAAATTTTCAGAGAAACCAAAATTTCCGGCCAAGCCAAAATTTTCAGCAAAATCAACAAACCTATGCACCAAAATCTACATATAGACCTCCACACATGAGACCACCATTCCAAGCCAGTTCTTCCCAAACACAAAAACCTGTCCAAAACCAAAATCCACAACCAAACCCACATGTTGCCCATGCCTCACATATTCAAAGTGTGGAGAAAAAGGTCAAGAGGAGGATATTGTGTTTATGGCTCATGCAATTGAAGGTGATGATATAGGTTCTGATCCTATAGTTGAAGATGGGAATATTGATGATGTTGATGCAGCTTATATGATTGGTGATGGTAGAGATGAGAAAGTTGATGAATGGTTGGTTGATAGTGGTTGTACTAACCATATGACTAATTCTTCCAACAGGTTTATTTCCAGTTCGATGGAAGTAATGTGGGTGTGAAAATTGGGAATGGAGAATTCATGGAGGTTGAATGGAAGGGTGATGTCAAGATGAAGACAAAGTTGGGAATTACATTGTTGAAGGATGTTTATTATATTCCCACTTTGGATCAGAATTTGTTGAGTGTGCCTCGGTTGTTGGAGAATAATTATGTTGTTTATTTTGAAGATCATATGTGTAAGATTCTCAATCCTGAAAAAGTTGAAGTGTTGAGGGTGAAAATGATGAATAAGCTGTTTAAAATCAACTTTGTCGATGTTGAAAAAGCTTTGCCAATGGTCTCTGGTGCTATTCTTACACAATTATGGCATAAGAGATTTGGGCATGCTAATATTGAAACCATTCTCAATATGAAGAGGAAGAATATTGTTGAAGGTTTGCCTGTGATGAGTAGTAAGGGAAAATGTGTTTGCCAGTATTGTGTCGAAGGCAAAATGCATAGAAGTTCTTTTTCTCCGAGCAGATTTAGAGCTGAAGAGAAGCCGCAACTTGTCCATACCGATTTGTGTGGTCCTATGAAAACTGAAAGTGCTGGTGGAAATAGGTACTTTCTCACATTTATCGATGATTATAGTAGATATTGCTTGGATCTACTTTCGAAAAATAAGAGTCAAGTGTTTGGCTTCTTTAAATTGTGGAAATTGATGGCTGAAAAGCAATCCGGTTGCAAATTGAAGATGATTAGAAGCGATAGAGGTGGAGAGTATTTGTCGAATGAGATGAAGGGATTTCTGTTGGAAGAAGGCATTATTCATCAGCTGACTTGTCCATATACTCCACAACAAAATGGAGTGGCTGAGAGAAAGAATAGAAGCATTTGTGAAATGGCGAGGAGTATGCTTGCTGAGAAGAAAGTGCCGAGAAAATTCTGGTGTGAAGCTTGTTCTACAATTGTTCACTTGCAAAGTTTGTTAGAAACAAAGGCTTTGAAAGAAGTTACACCTTTTGAGAAATGGCATGGAAGAAAACCAGTTGTTGATCATCTCGGAATATTTGGTAGTGTTGTTTATGTGCACGTACCAAAGGAGAAGAGGGATAAATTGGTCGTTAAGGCCACAAAAGGTGTTTTGATGGGTTATTCTAAAGATTCTATCGCTCATTATAGGATTTTTGATCCTATTTCTCAGAAAATTCTAATTTCCAGAGATGTTAGAATCGATGAGGAGAGTATGTGGGATTGGAAAGAGAAGAAGCCTATGTATGATGATTTTGCCCCACAACATGAAATGCCTTCTATGAGTCAAAATGTACATGATGAGGTACATGGAGATTCTGTTGGTGGAGAAGAATTGTTGGCACTTCCTGAATTTGGTGGAGAAAATACAACTACTAATGTTGATGTACAGCCCTTACAAGTTCACTTTCCAACACCAGAAAATTCGTAGAAAATTTTCAGAATTCGCCTCAAATTTCTGAAAATTCGGTGAACCCAGTTCGTAGCTTCGAATGAGTCACCTGTCTTGCGTACAAGGAGGGTTTCTTCGCTGTATAATGATGCTGAAAGTGGTGAAAGCAGTGGAATGGCCCTCATGGCTACTCGGCGAGCCAAGAAATTTCAGGGAAGCTCTTAAACAATCTTGTTGGAAAATTGCTATGGATGAAGAATTGAGGCAAATTGAGAAGAACCGGACCTGGACACTTGTTGATAAACCAGAAAATGTTGATGTTATTGGTGTAAAATGGATTTTCAAAACGAAGTTGAATGCCGATGGAAGTGTAAGCAGGCATAAAGCGAGGCTTGTTGTGCAGGGATATGCTCGAAATATGGCATTGACTATGAAGAAACTTTTGCTCCGGTTGCTCGATTGGAAACAAGTGAGGTTGTTGATTGCTTTGTCGGCTCAAAAGGGCTGGAAAATTCACCACATGGATGTTAAGAGTGCTTTTCTCAATGGCATTCTCGAAGAAGAAGTTTATGTCTCTCAACCTAAGGGTTATGAGATTTCAGGCCAGGAGGAGAAAGTTTACAAACTTTCTAAGGCTCTTTATGGACTAAAGCAGGCTCCGAGAGCGTGGTACAACAGAATTGATAGCTTCTTTTTGCAACATGGCTTTGTGAGAAGCATGAATGAGGCTACTTTGTATGTTAAAGTTGCCGACGGTGAAAAGCTTATTTGTTCCATGTATGTTGATGACTTGCCGATTACGGGAACTAATGAGAAGCTGATTGAAGAGTTCAAATCCCTTATGTTCAGTGAATTTGAGATGTCCGATCTTGGCTTGATGAAGTATTTTCTTGGTTTGGAAGTTGAGCAAAAGGAAGATGGGAATTTTATTTCTCAGAAGAAATTTGCTGCTGAAATTTTGAAGAAGTTTCAGATGGATCAATGCAAGCCAATAACAACACCAGTTGAAGCAGGTATAAAACCTATAGAACTCTCTTCTTGTAAAGATGCCACTGATAGTTCTTTGTATAGAAGTATTATTGGTTCTCTGCTGTATCTTTGTGCATCTAGACCTGATATTGTGTTTGGAGTGAATATGTGTGCCTCTGGTATGAAATATCCTTCCTCGATGCATATGATGTGTGCAAAGAGAATTTCGAGATATGTTAGTGGTACTCGTTGGTCATGGAATATGGTATGCTAAGGATGTTGATGGAGACTTGATGGCATTTTGTGACTCCACGCTGGGAGGAGACACAATTGAGAAAAGTAGGATCGGTTATTGCTTAAGCTTGGGATCAGGTGTATTTTCATGGGAGTCTAAAAGGCAAAACGTTGTTGCTCAATCTACCGGTGAAGCGGAATATGTAGCTATGAATGCAGCTGTTAGGCAAATTGTGTGGGTGAAGAAAATCATGTCCGACCTTGGAGAATTGAAGAAAGAAGATGTTGTGTTGTATTGTGACTCAAAAGCTGCTATTGCCATGGTTGAAAATCCGGTGTTTCACAAAAGAACCAAGCATATCAAGTTGAAGTATCACTATGTGAGGGAGATTGTTGCTTGCAAAAGAAGTGAAGTTGGCTTTTTGTTCTTCTGTTCATCAAATTGCAGATTTGTTCACAAAACCTTTTGCAAGAACCAGGTTTGAATTTTTGAGGAATTTGATTGGAATGTTGGATCCTTCTCACAAAGGAGGAGATGTTGGAAGGGTTTGTTTCGAGGATCCAGGAATGATGTTTGTTGATGAAGAAGAGTGTGACGTGAATGACAGAGTCGAAGTCATATTGATAGTAGTGTGAATGGTGATGGGTATTGAATAATTGTGTTGTGTAAGTGTGAACGACAAGTAAGTGTGATAGTAGTGGAATATTAAGAATGTTAGTGTGTATTATTGTTATTAATAATTGTTTTGACTAGTGTGTATTATCATTAGAAAACATTTGAGTGGATTTGTTGTATGTGTATGTATTATGTTTGTATGATTGATTGTTATTAAAGAAGAAGAAGGAGAACATGTAGGTTGTAAGAAAAGAGAGCTTTTGTTGCTCTAATAAGAAAAACTTCTTCGTTCTTAAGTTTTATTTTCGTTTTTCTTGCATCAACTACACAAATCTACATCAAACAACACCAAAATTCATCCAAACACCATAAATCATAAAGCCAAAACCAAACCAAACACAAAACCCCTTTGAAAACTCACTTTCTACACTATTTCCTCACCAAAATCTGCATTTTTCACTACTATCATCAAGAAATCCGAACAAAAAAATCAAAATCACTCTTCCATCGTAAGATCCCAAGCTGCTCCACGAGATCACAAGATTTGAGCAATGGTTAAGGAAATACTACATTATATTGAATGCGGGATCAAAATAAAAGAAATTAGACCAGGAGAATGGAAGAGACGAAGAGATACAATTACTAAGATACATAAAATACATGATAGTTGGACATCTCATACAGAAACAATAGAAACTGAAGTTGGATTTAGATATTCACCAGAGCATTTACTATGTTAATTAAGAAGTGAATTGAGAACAATACGCATACCGTTTCCTATTTCCATTTATTGTGGCAAGACCACTGGTTTATGACCACTCTTTGGCTGTCCATGTGCTAGTCTCCCAAAGATAACTTTTTCCGTCACTGTACAGTACAGCTTAAGCATCAATCACAAAATCTAAAATGAAGAAAATACATCAACTATGAGAATAAAATTGAATTGCCACAGATTGACAGTACTATTTTTCAGTGAAGAAGTAATCTCCAGTCGGTGACCATTTCCAGGAATGACGTCGGCCCTATTCCCCGGCAGACCAGGTGTCCCCCTGCCCTGAATATCACCAGATACGAAAGACAAGTCCAAAGGAAGAGACGGTGATGTCTAGAAAGAAATATAACAGCCGATCAATGATCAGAAAGCAAACTTTGCAACAATAGACAATAAAAGTTCAGACTCCGCTCTGCTTTAATATACATAAATTGAGGGCAGCATCATCTAACTATCCTAAATGAAAATTTGATGTAGGCTTGGAGGTTGACGTTGGAATGAACAAACAAGGAAAAGGAAAAAAATAAAATAAAAATGGCCACACAATAAAAAGGAGATACAAGCGAGAAGCCAAGTAGGTGATTTGTATACCTTGAGCAACATCCCATATGGTGAATGATGAGTCGATGGAGTACATATATGGGGCAGAAGCCAAGAACTTGTGGATGGGTTAAGGAAATCTAAACTATTGATAAATGGCTCCTCCCTCGAGCAAACAACGTTATCTGTAGTAATGGCATATAAAACAGTTGAATAGCTAAAAGAAAAGTTTAAGTAGGAATGTAGGATATCTTCCATCAGGGCTCCATGATAAGTGAGCTTATTTGTTCACCATGTTGGCTTCGAATAAAAGTCGACCAATGTCCAACGAGTTCCAGATCCTCTAGAGAGAGTTCGTAACGAGGAGGTCGCACCGAATCTCACAGATGCTGCATTTCCAGGGTAAGAAGCAGCCCAAATGCAAATTCCATCACTGAAAAATCCACAACAAGAAACTGAGAAAAGTAATATCTATCATAAAGAGATCGGTACCAGAAGCAGCAATTATGAATCATGATACTCACTTGCATGCTACAGCAAGCTCTTTTCCACCATATGGCCTCCACTCGACAACTTTAACATCTCTCTTTGAGACTCACTAGTCAATATACATGGATCTTTCTCATGTGCTGCAAAAGAAAATGTACAGACATGAGCTGAAATCAAATTCAAAAAGAAAACAACAAAAAGGGAAACAAATCAACAAAATGCAAAGTTTCAGTTACACGAATCCTCATAATCATGAATTGTAACCTGATTGCGACCAGAAATAAATGCCAGTATATGTTTATGCTGGTGCCAGCTTACTCTCTGGGTATTATCTCATGTAACAATTCTAGCCCCAAGATGATCAGTGTGATGGTGGAAGTGAGATGCTTGAACATGCTTACTGCTGGAGACCAGCAAACTGGTTTACCCTATAAAGGTGTCCAATATGATTATGAAAATGGAATTTTTTCTTTGAAACTATTAGTTTTCAAATGCAGCAACTTACAAAGCCTGGATAGCGTTCTTTGAAGGCCGCGTCCCTCTCATGCTTCAAGCTGCTCATCCGGAGGAAATGGGATTGGACCAGAACACCATTCCCTGCAACAAAGAACCCAGCTAGCTTTCAGGCAACATAACAAACAAACCATCAATTAGACTAAGCCAAACCAATAAAAAACAACGACACTTACAAGGATTTTTCCATAATTGTTCTTGGCTCGATCATCCGAAAGGCTATAGGGGGTAACTGTCAGATTACAAAAGCAGATAATATCTTGTTATAAATGGCATTAATATATACGGTCAATTCAATATCAGGAGGACTAGAGAGATGCAAGGTGACCTAAGTCTCCGTTGATTTCGCAGATGGTACCTGAGCCAGGATGTGGATAGGACGTCATATTTAAGCAGCTGTACCGTGCGCTCTAAGTTAGGGGTTTATGGTTTTCTACAGCAGATTCTATGTTTCTCCCAGAGCTTCTTCGAACTGATGAATGTGAAAATATGTTGCAGATTAGTTAAGATTAGCAGCAGATGATCAAGTAGAAGAATAGTTCGAATTTGGAATTATGTACACATTCGTCACTTTATTATATCATTTTTGTATGATTCAGTCTTGTAATTTTTCATGATTCAATCTTAATCCCAAAAACATAATTTAAAAATAAAGTGACCGATTCATATAGAATATTATAGTATAGGAATGTAAGTATCTTTTCAGTTATTTTATAAAGCTTACAGGGCAGTCCGACTCTCCCACCTTCCGCCGTTTGTTACCACCGCTGTTGACGGAGCTAAACCCATACGCATTTTGCCTTGCATATCCATTCCAATCGTAAATATTCTCATCTGATGGGCAAGATTGTAACTATAGCTTCCAAGCAAGGAACAATATGTGCTGTCCCAAATTAAACAGTATCGTGGACAAAGGCGTGAGTGTTGAAATTAGCATAACTACACAAATGTTTTCATAAAAGCGAATTAGTATGTATTTTATCCGTCGGTTAATACATGTTTTTTAGTTTTTTTCTCTGTACATTCATAATGATATGCATTTAGTCAATATTAATGAATATATACATAATACTTTTCTTTTTAAATATATCTAGAAAAATTAAAAATACATATATTGGCGAGACGAAGTGAGTTATAATATTGAGATGGATTACATGTAGAAAACAAATCAGATCTTTATCAAATTTAACGGAGCTATAGATAGTTGTACATTGAATATTAGAGATCATCGCATAACACTCATTAAAGATACGCCGGAACGATATTACCAACTACATTTTGTAGACGAAATATAATTTGTTAGATTTATTTGTTTTCGTACGCATGCGTGCAAATACTGACTTAGGAAAACAAAGTTTTTTTTCTCCAAATAAATTAAAGAACTTTTGATATGATAAATTTTGCCCAAAAAACAAAAGAACCATACTTACAATAGTACCGTCGAGACACAAGTACGTGCAATTAATTATTATAAGGTGCTCAAAATTTAATAAAAAATTTTGT
>JANIEQ010001852.1:0-13224 GCA_024708375.1 Oxalis stricta
CTCTACTCTGGAAAACCAACTAAATTGTAAAGATGAAAATGAGTAACAGTTTGATCCTAGTGAGTTTTTTCCTTGTTTTTCAGGCTGCGCTTGTTCCTCTTTCATTCTCTGATCAATGCAACCCGACTGATAAAAGAGCACTCCTCGAAATCAAGAAAAGTTTCAAAGGTCCCCTTCCACAATTCTTTTGGGACCCAGAAATTGACTGTTGCAGCTGGGAACGTGTTGTATGCAACTATAAGGACGAATCGTGTGATGGGTCTCTGGTTGGAGGATGAAAACACCCTCAAAGGGGAAATCTCCCCTTTTATCGGCAAGCTTTCCGGTTTAGAACGATTGAGTATTGTAAAACATCCAGAGTTAACAGGACCACTGCCTCAAACTCTAGCCAAGCTCAAAAACTTGAAGTATCTCACGATTTTGATGACCAATGTATCGGGACCAGTCCCTGACTCTTTACGCTCTATGAAGATGCTTGAAAAGCTATCTCTATCCAACAACAACTTGATTGGATCCATCCCAAGTTGGATATCGGAGTTTCCAGATATGACCGAGCTCGATTTGAGTTTTAACAAACTCAGCGGTCCTATTCCAGACAACTTGGGCGATTTCAAGAGACTCGGAGTGGTCTTGTATTATCCAACAACAACCTCTCTGGAAAGCTCCCTGCTTCTTTAGCTTCTAATAAATTTGGTATGATTGATCTAGCGGTGAACAACCTTGAAGGAGACGCTTCTATTTTGTTTGGAACGCGATAACAAGTCAGCCAGATTTATATACCTGTCAGAGAACAACTTTGAGTTTAATCTCTCCAATGTGAAGGATATTTCAAAGAGCTTGACTTAGTCTTACGATTGGATCATAACAAGATTACTGGGGGAATCCCTCATGTTTGGATGAAATCCAATTTGGATTTCTTTAATGTCAGCTACAACAGGTTGTGTGGGAAGATTCCGATTTGGGATTCATTGACGAACAAAGATGACAAGACGACGTTTTTCCATAACAAGTGCCTGTGTGGTCATCCACTTAATAGCTGCAATTGACCATCCATATTGTATTCATTCTCAATTTCGTTGGCTTTTGTTTTTGCGCAATAAATAAATAATTCTCAATGTGGATGAGTTTCTTGCTCTGTAACGTTTTAACTTGTTTCTCAAGCAACATGTAATAATAAGAAAACCAACGTCTCTGGATTGTGGTAATTCATCTTGAAACAAACAAACTTATAGATTCTATTCTGAAAACCTCTTAGTGCTAGTTATAAAGGACAAGCCAGAAGGGCGATGCATCCTTATTTTTTAGATTTCGAGTTATCGCTCAAATTGAAATATGCTAGTACTAATTAATTTAAGATCGCAATGATTTATATGGGGAAGGAAAGGGTTGATGAAACTCTGCGGGAGGGAAAGTTTTTTACTCCTGATATGGTTGGTCTAATAACTTGAGATGCAAGTTAGCTGTAAGGGTTCCCAAGAGATTGGAGTGGTCTGTATTTGGACCATAACAAGATTACAGGGCGAATCCCTCAGAATGGATCCACTCGAATTTGTAATTCTTGTGTGTGAGCTATAACAGGTTGTGTGGGAAGATTCTGATCTGGGATTCATTGATTTTCAAAGATGATAAGACAGCGTATGACCATAACAAGTGCTTGTGTGGTCATCCACTTAAAAAGCTGGAAATGATTAATCAATGTTACATACTCCCTCCCTCCGGTCCATTTTACTTGTCGCGTAATAAAATTTGCATTAGTCAATGTATATTTTACCTAATACTCCATTTAAATCACTCGATTAATATGAAAAAGTGTAGCCTAATAAATCTTGTGGTTAGTAAGACATACAAGTCATAAAATAAAAAAGAAAATTATATGGGTAACTTTTAATTTATGTGATCAAATCTATAATTTTTTGAAAGAAAGAGGGAAGGGATATTATTAATCCGAATCGGCAATAGCCTTAGGCGAGATTGACAATCGTCCTGTCACTTAATAGCTGTAAATGATAATTCTTGTTCATTGTCAATTAAATCGGCTTTTGTTTGTGTACATAATAAATAAGTAAATCACAAGGTGGAGGCGTTTCTTGCGCCGTACGTTTTAACTAGTTTCTCAACAACCTGTAAAACGTCTCTGGATTGTGGTAGTTCATCTTGAAACAAACAAACTCATACATTGTATTCTTAAAACCTCCTAGTGCTTTTAGTTGTAAAGGGAGAAGCCAGAAGGGGTGATACATCCCTTAACTTTTAGATTTTGAGTTATTGTGTCAACATGAACAAAATGGCGTGTTGGGAGCAAAAAGTGCGTGTTAATAGACAGGCCCGTAAATCTACAAACTACTCATATATATATATATAAAAGCACATGGAACGTGCTAATATTACCTGGCATTTTGAAATTAGTAATTTGTTCAATCAATGTTCTGATAAGAAATTTTAATTGTTGAACTGTTTTTAGTTTAAAATATGGAAACTGCAGAGATCGAGTGAGTTGAGAAACAAACAAAATAATAGATTATTCGATCTATGCAGATTATATATAAAATATTATGTCCATGAGGATGAGGGCTGCAGGTCAATGATCATAAGAGTTCTATTTTCCTTTGTGCAGGGCAGAGTCAACTAGAAATGACATAATTGCTGCTAGTGGATTTGTGAGGGTGTCCTGCCTGTGAGATATTTAGGCATGCCTCTCATCTCTACTAGATTAGATTAAAACTCATTGTCAACCCTTGATAGATAGCATAGCCTCTAGAATTAATGTATGGGCCATAAAACACTTATCCTATGCAGGGAGGTTACAATTAATTCACTCTGTGTTCTGAAGTATACCTGATGTTTTGGTGCTGGGCATTTATTCTTCCCAAATCCATAATAAAAGCTATAGATACTAAATGTAGACACTATTTGTGGTCTGACTCAGATAGGAAGGGTAGAGGGGCTGTAGCATGGAAAGATATTTGTAGACTTAAGTGTGAAGGGGTCTGGGAATAACAGATCTAGTAATTTGGAATAAATCAGCGGTGGATAAACAAATATGGCAATTTCTTACTTGTAAAGAAACATTATGGGCCACTTGGATTGCTAAAACTAAGCTTAAACGATTGAGCTACTGGGGGATTGAAAACCTCCGGATGCTAGTGAGGCTTGGAGAAACTTGTTGAATTTGAGAGAGGATTTTAAAGTTTTTTATGAATATCAGCTAGGCACAGAGAAATAATTCTCATTTTGGCATGATCCATGGCTTGGTGGTAAGGCCATCGTTGATATTTTCCCTGATATTGTTGAAATACAAAGAGGCCGAAGTAAGAAAGTATGTTAAAGTTGCTGATGTATGGAGAAATATGTCTTGGCATCTTCCCTATCCTAGCACAGAATTCATCGATGAAGCATGGTCCATGGTGGTGGCAATAAATAGTAACATTCATACCGAAAGATAAAATCATTTGGAAACCAGCCGCATCAGGTATGTACACTCTAAAATCTGGTTGGAATGCTTTGAGAGAGAAAAGGCCCACATGTATCTTGGTATAAGCTTGTTTGGGGTAAAGGTAATTATTCTAGACATAGCTTTATTGGATGGTTATTCAAAATAGACAATTTCTGTGAAAACTAAACTGTTTAAATGGGGAATTTGTGATAACACAATCTGTAATCTGTGTAAAAGGCACGATGAAACTGTAGCTCATATTTTTTTTGAATGTGAGTTTTCTGTGCATGTATGGAGAGATATAATGAGGAGGGTGTGACATACATAGACTCCCTAGGACATGGAGAAGGGAAATCAGCTGGTTCTCCAAGAAAACAGGAGGAAAATCTATGCTTGCTCGAGTGAGAAGAAAAGCTTTTCTAGCAATGGTTTATTTAATATGGCAGGAGAGGAACAAAAGTGACATTTCAAGGTGGAACTTGCAATGTAACGACGGTCATCAAGCAAGTCCAGGAAGCTGTTTTATTTTATATAATGTATAAAGCTAAACCTATTCATAATAGTTTGATAGATAAGTGGAGATAGTAGGTTATGAGTTAAGAATACATTTAGCTTGTTTCTTTTGCAGGCATGTCATGTGATTAGTTTTGGTGTGTAATGACTTTGTATATTTCATCCTTTTGGGCAATAAAATTATATTATTGACCAAAAAAAAAATTGCAATTTTGACAAGTATGGCATGAAGCTTCTTGTCTACAATAGGGATAACAAGGAAAGAAAGCCACAGTGAGTGGAACCATAAATTAGGTCCATGAAAAAGGGGGAAAATGTTGAACTACTAGAAAGCAGAACCTGGCACTAAACAAACAAAGGCATCAATTCTGCCATTTTATTTATTGTTAGAAAAGAAGTGGAAAAATCATTAGAAGGAAAAATTTCAGAGCAAAATGACAAGAATTGATGATCATTTGCAGCTTTCAAGTGGATGACCACACAGGCACTTGTTATTAAAAAGCTCAGAATAATCGTCTTTGTTGACACACCGATGTGAATCCCAATATTGATTTTCTTTTTTTCGATACGAAAGAACTGAATATATAAATAGAAAATAGAAACAGTGACCTAAATCTAAGACAAGCGCATCAACTCGAAACCGTTTGCATCAAAACCTTACCCCCCTCAAGTAAGTAAAAAGGAATGCAAATAGCAACGATATCAAGAGAAATGCTTGTAAAAGAAACGTCATAAGAAGTATTAGTACAAACAACCACAAAAAATTACATATAAAAACTAATTATTTACCAATTTCTCAGCTTCACACTCATCAAGCAATGATCTCGCAGCTGACAAGGGCGTCTTCTTCGATTCCTTTCAATTTCAGTCCAATATTCAACGTAAAACTCAGCAATTCAGCAGACTCTACATCCTTAAGATTGCTACGCGAAGAGGACCCTTCACCTCTTTTTGATGGTTCACTTAAAACAAGTTCTGCTTCAGAAAATTTCCCCTTGATAGTTTGTGAAGAACGCCTAGTTGGGGCTGAGGAATGGATAGCAGAGGGATTTTCTAATTGTAGATGTTGGAAGATTCGACAGAGAGCTTATTTATTTACCAGAGAGCTTTTTTTTTTTTTTTTTGATAGAAGAAAAACAAAACAAAAGGAAAACTAAGAAAAAAGAAACAAAGGCCAAAGAGACCAGACTACTCAAACTCTGGAGAAGAAAGCTTTAAACAGATTTCCAAAAGATTAACCAGAAGCTCTTCAAAATGCCTTCCAAATGAATCTTCCAACATGCACTTGATCCCCGAACACTTGTTTACCAGAGAGCTTGTTGTTGCTCAAGTATAGGTCAATAGCATTTTTCTTGAGTTCCCTGAACGATTCAGGAATTGGTCCTGTGAATTTATTTCCTTCCATACGAATGGAGAAAATATGAGGCACTTGTGAGATCCAAATCTGGTATTAGATCCTGAGAAATCCACAATATGTAGCCTCTTCAACTGAGCCAAAGATGTCAGGAACTGGACCTGACAGACTAGTCCCGACAATGGAATTTTCTTAGGTACGTGTGGGTCGGATCGGATAGCTGGAACAAGTCTTCGTGGATCAGATCGGATAATAATTTTCTAAATTTTGCAGATCGAGCAACTATCTGATCTGATTTGCTATCCCTATCTAAATATGTCCTAGTATTCATGTAGGACCCTGTTTTCTAATTAATGCTTCATCCGTTACTTTGACTTTCAGGACAAGAATAGTACTTCCAGGGTGATGAAAGACATATTCTAATTGAAGTGGATCCTAGCCAAAGGATCCAAATCCAATAAACATAACAACGGTTTCTCTATATGGACTCAGTGGAGTATAAAATTGCTCAACAAATCAGTGACCCCTTTTGCCGGCATTTTATCTGGTGAACCCATGAGCTGTATACATTTCGGAATCATCAAATAAATTCTGGTGTGGTCAACCTCACGATTCGGGACCTAAACTTTAAAAGTTTACAATTTAGTACTTGAACGTTGGAATTATATATAATGCATCTACGTACATTGAACTTCTAAAACAAGCAAAATCCAAAGTCAATTTGACAAAGAAGAACTGTTGATCATTTGCAGCTTTCAAGTGGATGGTCGCACAAGCACTTGTTATGGAAGAAGCTTGTATAATCATCTTTGGTTGCTAATGAATCCCAATATGGAATTTTCCCACACAGCCTGTTATAGCTCACGTTTAAGACTAGCATTTTCGTTTGAAGCCAAACCTGAGGAATTTCCCCTGTAATCTTATTATGGTTTATATCCAGAAATAGCAAGCTCTCGGAAATCCTAACCTTTGAGAGATTAAACTCAAACCTGTTCCAGGAAAGATTTATGTCCTGAGTGGACTTGTTTGTGCCAAACAATACGGAAGCGTCACCTTCAAGCTTGTTCTTCGACAGATCAAGTCTCCCAAAGTAAACTTTAGCAATAGAGGCTGGAATTTTGCCAGAGAGCCTATTGTTGTACAGATATACGTCAGCGCCTTTGAATTGACCAAACCATTCAGGAATAGATCCTGAGAGTTTATTGTTTCCCATACGGATTTCAAAAATAAGAGGCAATTGCGAGATCGAAGTAGGGATTGATCCTGAGAATCTGTTCCAAGACAAATCCAAGCTCTGTAGATTCTTCATTGAGGCAAAGATGTCAGGCACATGTCCTGATAGACGAGTCCTGGCAATGGAAAGATATCTCAAGTTTTCTAGCTTGGCTATGGCACGAGGAAAATGACCTGTCACATTTGGTTGATTTTGAAAGTAGAAGAATTGTAATGCCGGAAGGTCGCCGATAGCTGGGGAAAGTTGGCCGCCAAGGATACCCACGTCGGTCAAGATAAGGATTTCCGTGACCCGATCAGTGTCTGCGTCATGCACAAGTCACGCCGCTCCAATAGTTGCAACATTCAGTTTGTGGGTCCCAGTCGGAGAGTGCATCTGGGCCTTTGAAACCATTCTTGAATCTCAAAAGTGCTTCTTTATCTGATGGATTGCATCTCTCGGACAATGAGACAAGGAATTAGTAGAGCTGCTGAGAATACAAGTATACTGAATAAGATAAGATCAGTTCTAGTGTTACTCATTTCTTCTTTTTCAAAATTGGTTCTCTCTATGTGCGGACTAATCCTCTTTATATATATAGTCTAGTTATAAATCAATCTTCCACTAGGCCGTTTTATATATGCAGTTAATATTCCAAGTTATCGTCGTGCCTAATTCATGGATTCCAAAATAATATTTATGTGACATATACCGGTTTTAGTATTATCTAGATTGAGAACTAAACTCATCAAACGAAATGGGTCCTTCTAAAAAAATTGTTGAAGAAATTAAAAATCATTAGAATTTCCCCCTTTGTTGGCACATTTTCAGGAGATCCTATACTTGTTGAGCTGTATCCAACTCGAATTCACATGCTATTCTTATTTCGTTTATACAAAGTAAGTACATTATAGTGAATATAAATATGTGATAGCTAATCAATTGATATACTCCGCATATCTTCAATGTGATTGTGATCTACAAATTTTTCTTTGCATTTAAATGAGACGAGTTTATTATCACTTTAAACTAAAGTAGAGCATAAAAAACAATGCTAGTACTAATGCTATAATATTTTTACAAGTGAAATATAAAATATGAACTCTGACTTCAGTGTCAACTTGTTTAGAAATACTTAGTTAACCTTAGTTATATATTCCTGATGAGATCTATCTGCTTTATATCGGCATTATAAACCTAGTGACTCTTTAGCATTAATAAATACTACTCCTTCCGTTGCTAATTATTTGTCACCTTGAAATGTGGCAATTAATTAGGGACGGAAATGGGTAATAAACGGCAGATATTCCTGTGTTCAATAAACTTGCAAGTTTCTTGTGTACAATAGGAAAAACAAAGGTAAGAAAGCAACAATTAGCTAGTGGAACCATAATTAGGACCAAGAAAAAGCTAGGAAGAAAATAATGATTGATCCTGGTACTACACAAACAATGGCATCAATTCTTCCTTTTATTTATTATATTTGAAAACAAATAAAGTGAGGAGGCAATAAAGTGGCGCACGCACTGGCCAACAAGTTCTTCCTCCGTTGCTAGTTTTATTTGTTTTTCTTCTGCTGAATCTACTAGCTAATGTAGTCGAACTTGTCCGTTTGGACGTTGATTATAAATGATTAATGGCATTTGCCACCTTTCAAAAAAAAAAAAAAAAAAAAACCAGGGAAATCATTAAAAGGAAAAATTTGGAGCAAATTGACAATATTGAAGTAAGACTTGATGATGATTTTTGCAGCTTTCAAGTGGATGACCGCACAAGCACTTGTTATGGAAGAAGTTCGAATAATCCTTTTTGTTTATTAATGAATCCCAATATGGAATTTTCCCACACAGCCTATTGTAGCTCACGTTTAAGAATTGCATATCAGTATTCTTTAACCAAAGCTGGCGGAATTTCCCCTGTAATCTTATTATGGTTTATATCCACATAAAACAAGCTCTTCGGAATCCTCACTTCCGACAGATTAAACTCAAACCGGTTCCTCGAAAGATCAATATTCCACAAAGTCTTCTTTGCTCCGAAGAATACAGAAGCGTCACCTTCAAGCTTGCTGTTAGAAAGATAAACTCTCCCAAAATCAACTTTGGCTAGACAAGCCGGAATTTTACCAAAAAGATTGTTGTTGCTCAAGTATAGGTCAATTGCAATTTTCTTGAGTTCCCCGAACGATTCAGGAATTGGACCTCTGAATTTATTTCCTTCCATACGTTTAATCGGAGAAAATATGAGGCACCAGTGAGATTGAAGCTGGTATAGATCCTGAAAATTTATTTGCCGATAAATCCAGGATATGTAGCTTCTTCAATGAGCCAAAGATGTCAGGCACGGGACCAGAGAGACTAGTTCCGACAATTTGAAGAATATCCAAGTTCCTGAGCTTGGCTATTGTGCGAGGCAGAGTTCCTGTCAAATTTTGATTACCGTCAATGTACAATATACCTCTAAGGCCGAAAGGTCGCCGATAGATGCTGAGATTTCTCCTCCAACTGGGATCGTGTTGTATATGATGTGGAGATCCTTGACTCGATTTTTGGTCTTGTTGTCGCAAGTCACGCCGGTCCATTCAGAACAACTATCAGTTTTCGGGTTCCAATTGGACAATTCAAGAGGGTTCTTTGAAACCATGCTTGATTTCCAAAAGAGCTCTTTTATCGGCTGGGGTGGCATTTCTCCGAGTATGACCAGGGAAGAACAGAAGCTGAGAAGACAAGTAAGATGGCTAGGATTAGAGTACTAGTACTCTTACTCATTTTTCCTTTTAAAATGTACTGTAGTTGCAATATGGTTAATTAATTTCTTGAGGGATACAGATATTCCAAGCTGTCGCATCTTTCTTCCTGTACGAGGTTTACAAATAGTTGACTTGTCAACGAAAGTGGTCTTCGACTGATTTTCGTATAAAATGGTTAAAGAAAATCATATATTAACATAGTTTGCCCCCTTTGTGGTACATTTTTTGATGAACAAAGATTCATATAAATTTTCTTTATCACATAGTATTATATTACTAATTATTGTTTAAGGGCACTTGATTGTTGACTCGAGTCTGAGCATAGAAAAGAATAAAGCTAATGTAGTACTACTCCACTATATAATTATCCAAAAAGCACGTGCTAGTATTATTTGGCGTTTTGAAATTAGTGTTGGATATTTTAGTGTAATTGGATTAACTTGGTTGATCGGTTTGATCATAACAAGACATCGTATAAGAGTGCACGCTTATATGATGTCTTATTATTATCTTAGGGCGAAGCCCCCAAGGGACGGGGGTACGGCGGGCGGCGCCGACTGAGTCGAGCGGCGGAGTCCCATTAAAGTGTTATGGCAAAAATCGCGACTTTCGGAACTCCGGGGACTGATTTGTCATATGATCAAAATTCGAAATTAACTGCCTAAAGGCGAGTTATGAGAAAAACGGACAGAGATGTTTTTGATAACGTTCTTTCTAACCGATCACGATTTTCAACCTGGTTCTTCTCAAAACAAAACCATACTGAAAATTCTCGAATCTCAGATTGTATCCGATTGAATAATTTGGAGTGAACCATCGAATTGATTCAATGCGTAAAGCGATACGTGCCTTCCGAGATTGCAAACTTATATCCTAGGTTGTTTTGTTACTTCGTAAAATTCCCCAACAATTAGTAAATTCGTTCAATCAATGTTCTGATAAGAATATTTAATTACTCCCATAAAAAAAGTATTTTCAAGTACTGATTATAGTGGTTTTGCTTAGAGATCGAATCGTATCCTAGGATCCAAATTCTAACACAGGAATTGTTTACAGGGTTTTCCTGGAAAGATCACTTTATGAGGAGGCATGCTACGCTGCATCTCTTTCTTGTAGATGTACGATGGCTGTACACGAAGTGTGCGTACATGTAGTTACAAGCGTATTTGGCCACTAAACAATGAAAGGTCACGATCAAGCACCTTCTTGTCAAGACACGTGCAAGTATTAAAAAAGAATGGACATTGAAATTAAATTGGTGGGGATTTTTTGAAGGAAAAAACTTGGGGGTTTATAATGTTTAAAAACTACAGCAAGTCTTTTATGTTTTTTAAATAAATTGTAATGATCATGTGTGAGGTAAAGATACTCGAAAAGAAATTATATTAATACTCCATCCGTCTCTCAAATACATGTTTTTTAAGGTAATAAAATAGTAATAAAGTTTGAAATGATGTCAAATAGACATTTTTATTCTAAATTATATATGAGAAATCATCATTTTGAGACAAAAATAAAATGTCTAAAAAAATAGTGATTTGAGATTTGAGAGATGGAGGTCATGGGTTAATGCGTTTGCCTCCTACGGGAAATCATGGGTTCAACTCCTTAGGAGAGTAGCATCTGTATTAGGTGATTTAAAAAAAAAAAAATCTGGGAGACGGAGGGAGTATAAGATAAATGATTAAGAGAGAGGGAAAATTTTATTCCAAAGTAAACCAAAATCACTTATACGTTGCTTATGGAAATTCTTGAGAATTAGACCAAATTTTTAATCATTTTAATAACATACCTAAGAATCACTCGAAAATTAATTAAGCACCGACATGCAAAATCATTATAGACAAATTAGAAAATTGAAAAATAGCACCCAGAAAACACATACTAGCAATACTTTAAAAATAAAATAAAAGAAGCCAAGTTGACTGGGACCCAGGAAGCACTAGACAGATCCAGAGCACATTGATTGGCAATTGACGAAGAAATGTTGATCATTTGCAGCTTTCAAGAGGATGACCGCAAAGGCACTTGTTATGAAAGTAAGCTGTCTTATCATCCTTGATAAACAATGTCTCGATGTTAGGAATTTTCCCACACAGCCTATTATAGCTCACGTTCAGGACTTGCAATTTCGATTCCAGTCCAACCCTCCGAAATTTCCCTGTAATTTTATTATGGCTTATATCTAGATATATCAACTCCTCTGGAATCCTAACGATATTGGAGATTGAACTCTAAGCGGTTCCTTGAAAGATCTATCTCCAAAGACGACTTCTTTGTTCCGAATAATATCGTAGCATCGCCTTCCAGGTTGTTCCTCGATAGATTAAGTCTCGAAAAATCGGCATTTGCCAGAGAAGTAGGAATTTCTCCAGAGAGTTTATTGTTGTTCAGATCTAGGAAAACTTCTTTCTTCTTGAAGTTCCCGAACGATTCAGGAATAGGACCTGTGAATCTATTTTCAATTATACGGATATAGAAAATATGAGGTGGCTGCGAAATCGAAGGTGGGACGGATCCTGAGAACTTATTTGATGATATATCCAAGATTTGCAGTTTCTTCATTGAGCCAAAGACATCCGGGAGAGATCCTGATAGACTAGTCCCGATTATAGTAAAACTTACCATGTTTTTGAGCTTGGAAATCGTACTAGGCAGAGTTCCGGGTCATATTATGTTGAGTTTCAATGTACAAGAAACGTAATCCCAGAAAGATCCCCCAAAGCTGGCGAAATTTGGCCTCCGACAGTATTAGGTTCGTTATTATTGATACTGAGATCTCTGACTCGACTACTTGAGGTGTTGTAACACTCCACGCCGTTCCATTCCGAACAACAATCAGTTTTCGGGTCCCAGTCGGAAAGCGCGAGAGGGCCTTTGAAATTATTCTTGATTTTCAAAAGAGCTCTCTTGTCCGCTGGGTGGCATTTCTCCGCGAATGAACGAGGAAGAGAAGCTGATGACAAGAAGAGAAGAAAACACAGTACAATTAACTGAGAATTTCTCATTTTTTTCCCTAATTTTCGAATGTTACCGACTTGGTTTTTGTACATTACAGTTCAGGAGTATCTATTTATACATATAGTCGCATTCTTTCTCATTCGTAATCTAATTATCTCTTTGTCCGTGTCACATTTGACCGACCCACATGATAATAGTAAGTTGAAATGTTTAGTAGAATTTATTTTCTGCTAGACCGGAAGATTGGATTTAACCTAAAGAAGAATGAATCCGCAGCTGGTTTAAACTTTCATTAAAGATGTGTTTTTTTATTTAATGACATATTGCGAGTAGCCAAGTAGTGACTTCTCTTTACTACACTCTCCTTGCTTTAGAAACCTAAACAAAGCAATCTGTGTGATCGGATTTCTTCAGCAAAAGCCCATTGGATGAGTTTGACTTTTGAGCACGTTTATACGAACGGTTGACTAGTCAACGACAGGGGTCTTCCCAATATTTTCAACGTACTCTTTCTCGTTTGGTTGGACTTGAAAACGATTAATTATATATCCAATTCTTAATAATTCCTCTTATCCACCTCAGCATAATAAAATTTGATTTCATAATATTATTTTATGAAATCAATGTATATTTTAGCTAATTTTTTTAATCATGTACTCTATTTAATTCATTTTAAGAACATAATAAAATCTTTAGTCTAATTGTAATTAATAAGGGCATTTGAGTTATTATTTTGGTTAACTGATCATTTTTTCTTTTAATATTCATATACTTTTATTACGCGACATGCGGTAAGTCGGAATGAATATTCATTACATACTTCCATTCAATTATATATCTAACATGGAATTTATTATATAATTTATAGATAATTTATCATGTGACAGTAAAATACATAATACGCTTATAACACAATAAAGCTCTATTACATACTACTTAATTTATTAGCAGAAAGTTAGAAAACAAAATCAAGTTAACATCATGAATAAGAATCTTGACTC
>JANIEQ010001855.1:0-14475 GCA_024708375.1 Oxalis stricta
ACAACAAAATATGCTGAAAAAATAATGTAATATTATTATTTTATTTTTGTATCATATAAAGGGGTGCTTTGGATGGAAATTTCGGGATCGGATTAGGATTTTGCGAAGTCGAAGTTGGCTAATACACGTCATTTGGTTACACGGTTACGCGAAACCAAAAGTGCTCAAATCCGACGATTGTGGGTTTCGTGAAAAATGGGGGGAGGGTATTTTTCACGAAACCTACAAACGTGGGATTCGCCGACTTGCACAAATTTAAAGGAAGTTACCCCTATGCCCTCATTATATTTTGTATATTCCACCCAATACCCTTCCTCCCAATTTAATTCAATTTCAATTCATTAAATAGAATTTTAGAGCATTAACTCATCTTCATCTTCTCCATCCACCAACGATTCAAAATTAACTCTTCCTCTAACTAAACCCAGAAGCTCTCGACGATTTCTTCTCCACGTTTCAACGATTGCTGCCAGATTTCGATACGAATTCATCTTTTTTCAACTCTACTCTTCCCGATCCGTTAATTGGTACAATGTTCGCTGAACTTAATCGATGTTATTGTGTTTGTTCATATGTGCGATTGATTTCATTTCGATTCGTTACTTAAACCGATGATGAATTAGATTTCAAATGTTATTAATTGGTATAGTTGTTGTAAAACCGTTTTAAGTCTTTGAATATGATAGACACTAGTTGTTAAATTTTGGTTTCAGGCAGTATGTGGCAAACCTTTCGTACTAACTAAGTTCTTGTTGATAATGTCTTTAAAATGTTTCAAATTAGTGTCGTTTCGTCTTGAAATGTCAATAAAGAACGAACAAGTTTCTCTTGTTTTGACAAATCAAGGGTAACTAGGTCATTTGTGTTCGAACACTATGTTCGAATCCTATAATCCAAAAGCTCGAAAGGATTTGACTCCTTAATCTTACCATTCAAAATCATTCCGTCCCAAAAGTACTATGGATTTCGAAAACCATCGCTCAAAACTTAGTCCCATCAAATTCCGTAGTCTCGTTCTCGAAATTCATGAAATTAATCCGCCCATCCAAAACACCTCGAAAAGAATATAAAGTTGGAAGCAAAGCACATGTGCCATTTTGTTAGATAACAAGGTCAACGACTTTATATATGTTCAACTTTGACTTTGATCTTCTTACTACTATATTTAACGCCTTTTTCCCTTATCTCCGCAAAAGATTTCATTTTCATTTTTTAAAGGAGAATTCCAATTCCAATTGAGAAAAATCTCCAAATTATATTTTTGAAAAATATGAATGGTCTAATTTATAACCAATAATAAATTTTATTCAAGATAAATCATTATAATTCATTGCTAGGAAGAATATTTGTATACCATACTAAAAAATATATACATCATTCAATAAATAAAATTAATACTACATACTACTCTCTCATATTTTTTTTATTGACGTTTTTGAACTGTTTTGACAATATTAATGTCACTTGTTTTAAAAACTAACATTTATATTTATTTTATTATTTTATTATTTTTTTAATTTAAATAAATTTTTCATTCTTCTTGTCTTAATGGAAAGAAAGAAAAGAATAAATATGTTAAATTTATATTGAAATTCTAAAAACGTCAACTATTCAAGATAATTTTTTTCTAAAGGTCATCTATTTACGTACGGAGGATTATCAAGAATAGAAAAGTGACATTTTAACTGAAATTAATATAATGGGCCTAGTAATCACTTATCATTTATCAGTAATTTGAAAAGTGATGAAAATTTGACGGGATTCCATTGACTTGTTGCCTAAATTTGGCACAAAGTCTCCCATCTACATTCTTCATCGTGTATCTACTTCATACTATATAATAGTCCAGATGCGTTTTTGTTCATCATTCTTCCATTTTTGGGAACGGAAAAGTGAATGGGGCAATGAAATTCTTGATATCAAAGAAATTGATTATTAAGTTGATTTAGATGGTTCTGGTTAGCTAACACTTTACACCAGTTGCTATAACAAAAATATAGGTGGATTCCTTGGAAACGTCTTTATAAAAATAAGTAAATAATTTCAATGAACATATAAAATATTTCACCAAAGTCCAAAGATGACAACTCATAAGCAAGCATCTTATAAAATTATTATCTATTTATTTTAACCTCAAAATAAATTATGATTTTTCCTTACGTTAATCTGTGAATTTAATATGAACACACTTTTCATTGAAAATTCATGTACAAGTGTTTGTTAAGGAACCCTAACTTTTCCTTTTAACATTTCAAAGCTTAATAAATGTGAAAGTCAAATACAGTTAACTTAATCGGAGGAGACTTGGCTAACATCAACATCATAGATATCCTAGTGAAGATTAGAAGAGAAAAAGAACATTCAAATGAAGTCAACATCAATTGCATCTAGAGTCTATTTTAATCGTGAAAAGAACTTTGATGAAGAACTTCTGTGATTTCATCGTAAGGTACGTCGGTTCTACTTTTAAGAAAAGCCGGATTTTCGAGGGATAGATTGTAATGGACATAGCAATGGAGGTCGAGAATCTACGCCGTAGAAATAAAGCAAAAGCGAACTTCAATTCGATTTGAAATCTTCTTCACAACTGATTATTTATTCATTTCGAGCTATGTTAAGACTTGGTCTCTAACATAATTTTGATGTCATTGTTGTCAAGCACTATAGTACGATTTAGTTAATCCACTTGCCCATTCATATAGAACGACAAAACAAACAATACATTTCCCATGCCACCAACAGATTTGCTTTGAATGATGATAAATGAAATGAAAAAATAGGGACACAAAGTGATTTAAAAGCTCAGTTCAACAACTTTGTTAGGCCAATTTACAGAAGCAGATGCTATTGACTATTGACCCGGTCATTCGGCTTATCGATTGCAAAGTGACGCTGTCGTTATTAATACAATGCTTTTAAACCTAAAATGCCTAATCCACCATCAAACTGACATATTAGGTGAAATTCAGTACATTAAAGTAGTGCTTTTGTACACCATCTAGCATTCTTGGACATGGCATGCCAAAAGTTGTTCAGTAATCCATTATTCGCTGTAATTGCCGTAACAAAATATGACTTCAACTTAACCTTCAAAAGCCGACTAACTCTCCCCAGTTGGAAGAACTTATTCCCAGTTGAGTTCATACTATAAATTTGGGAACAGCCTGTTTTGCATCTCCTTGCACAGCATCTCCTGAGACAGACATGCCGTAGCAGTTAAATTAGTAAACAATAAAAATACAGTAGGTAAAAAATAAATGCAAAATTAAGCATTTACGCCACTCAACAGGCATGTAATCAAACACCGTAGTTTGGTTTCACCAAAAGATAAATACCAATCAAGAAGTTTTAATGGTTTTCTGTTGAGCTGAGAAAAGCATTGCACTTAAACATTAGTCATTACAAACTCTTACCTACTTCTTATGCAATATCTATTTGAGCTTTACTCTTAACAGAATTTATATACAGCCATGAAATAAAGACTAAAGAGGCAAACAGTAAAATAGTTTCTCTCTTGTTGTGACGTTTCAATAGTTCTCTTATGCTTAAGGTAATAAAATTAGCAAAACAAGAAAATCCCAGGCATTCAAAGTGTTAAAGTCAATCAAAAGATCAATACTGTATATCATTCAATCTAATACTGCCACAGAGTTTGTTGGAGTGGTACTGGTAGCATAACAGAAATCACTTCACAAAGCTTGCCACAAAATCTACCCCCAAAACTCTACTACGACTATCCCTACAATGCAAACCTTAGACCACAAATCCACAAAAAAAATTGACAATCTAATCTTCTCGAACCAATCAATGAAAACTTTAGTGGCTCCATTCCTCATTCAGCTGATCAAATTATGTGAAGTATAAACTCTACTCAACCGAAATCATACGAACAGCTTATCAACAACTTATATTTCCACTCTAATCCTCTAACATTAATGCAATGCTTTGTTTTACTGTTAATTTCAATGAAATTTTCGCCCCAACTCCCTCTTTCTACATCAGCTGATCAAATTATGTGAGTATCAGTGTATCACTATCAACTATGGTGTAGGCCTAAATCATATGTAAGGTTTCATGCTATAGTCAACAGCTTATTTTTCCACTCAAATACATGATTCCTAAAACCCACATTACTAACAAAAGTCTCGATGAATCCATCCAATCTAACAAAGGAAATTCATTTACTTCCAAGCAAGCTAACAATAGACAAAATTACCTATCGTAGCAGCCACGGGAGTGTTTGCTTCGCCATAGATTGCTTTGATCCGAGCAAGAGGGACCAAACCAGAGCTGGATTCTGCATCGGCATAGAGTTGTTGCTTCCAATCCCACAACGTCTTCTTCATGGATTTGTTCGTCGTTAAGAGCGACTCCTTCTCAGCCTCTAGCGATTCAATCTCCTTTTGCTGATTGTACGACCTAAAAGCATAGCGCCGTAAATGATCCCAACAAGCAAACGTCGATCACCGTGTTATTGTTCACAGCTCTTGTTAACAGGCTCGTCAATCGGATTCACAAACTCCATTTTTCCGAGCTGAAGTTGAGAGGTCGACACGACGGCGTTCAACATCGTGAGCTGAAATGGGTAACCATTACCAATGTTAATGAAGCAAAGAAACGACGGCGTTTTCCAAAACGGAATGATTATATCTAGCCGGAGTTATACTTTGGCCCCTTAGGTTATAAATTTGATCAACATCACCCTCTTAGTTTTTTTAAACATCCGAATGGGCCTCATTGTTTGGCCGTTAAGATCTAATCCGGCAAAACTCATAACGCTGTTAAAAATATGACGTGTTCGAGACCAATTAGGACGTCATATCTCATATGGCAGCCGATTTGGCAAGTTAGTTAGACAACAAGAAATTATAATATAGTCCTCAATTTATTTTAGAAACCCCAACCTGATCCTTGGAAATGAAAATAGCAAAATACAATTTCCTTCTTCCCCGACCTCAGAACTGAATCAAATAAAAAAAAAAAAAAAACATTGTACTGTTCCTTATTCTCCTCCAATCTCCAATTACATTTTCAAAATTGTTCATAATATCTTCTTCGCAAACACATACGATGTGTATCCGCATTCTCATTTTTCTCGAAAATAGAAATCCCTCTAATTTTCGTCCATGTCTTTTTTCAAGATTCTAGTATTTTTCTTTCGGTTTGATTAGCTATTCTAATGAACCAATTGAGGTCTACAACTTGAAACATGTCAAAACATACATGTGCAACAATATGCACTTCGAATATTCCTATACAACTTCACTCATTTCCATCTAACCAAACTAATGCATCAATCGAACTTGTTCTATGCAAAAGAGACAAGTACACATACTATTTTAATCTTCTATAAAATTCTATTAGAATGTCGACTTCCACCCTAAAATACATGACAAGATACTTCCATCACTTCCATGATTAGGGATCTCATGAAAGCAACATTATCCGTCTAGCTGCTCACTGCTGTCGATTGGAACTCTCGAGATGCGTAAAAATGAAGAAAAAAATTTCTATTAGAGAATGGAAGAGATACTCTTACCACTTCATAGTTGAGACTTGTAGGAACAATTTAGCAGTTTCCGTGAGTAAGGACAAAAGCGTCGAAATTAAAAGAAAAGGGATTAAAGTCTTGAAAAAGGAAAGAAAAGTAGTGCGAATCTGAAAAGTGATAGAAAGAGAGGGACTAATCCTTTTTCTTGAAGCATGTGGCAAAATCTTGTCTGTTGGTTATGCAACCCCATCAGATCACCGTCGATCTTAATGGTCGTGATTTTTTAGGCAATAACGCACGCCAAAATAAATATAGCGTGGCGGGATCCTCAAATATTAAAGCGCTCACTCTCTTTTTTAATTTTTGGTAGTACTTATCAGACACAATACACTCTCCATCTCTCCATTATCAGACTAGACTAACTAGAAATTCCAGACCCAAAACCTCACTCCGGCAAAGAAAATCCCGAACAATCTAGGTTTTCTGATTTCGCAATCGCGTCGAATGGATGAGTCACAGTCGCCGTTGCAACTCGTCTACCGAGTCGGCCACGAACTCAGCAAACGCTCTCGTCCGAACAAGGACTTCCTCGTCAAGACGCTGAAAGTAAGCCTCAATCGTCCTCGTATGTACTAATACATACAGATTCCGATCATTATTGTTTGTAATATTGGATGAACATGAGTGTTCAGTGCTTATCGATATGTATAATAGATAAGCATTTGCTAATCATTATACAGTACTCGTTGAGCTTGGAGTGCACAATATAGTTGCTGATTTATGCAATAACGAGTCCCTCTTCTGTTTTTTGTGCTTCTTCTCTCCCGGCGATGTGTTGGTTAGCCGATGTTGGAAATCCAAATTTGGTTTGTTCATTTTTTTGTGATACGGATTTCGGTTGATCGTTATCGTTGTTTATTTATTTTATCGATAATTTTTGAATGCGCTGTGAAACAGGCATGAGCTGGTTTTAAAACCTGATTTTTTCATTTTAAATTCTTTTAGTTACTTTGTAATCTGATGCTTTCCCCTGTAACATGTCGGTGTTCATGTGCCTATTATTTCCAGGAAGGGGCAAATGCTTTGTCGAACTTACATCAGCCTTTCTCACAAGATCCTTCCAAGAAGAAACAATTGGTCAGAGAGACTGAGGTTGCTATTATGCCAATAAGGGGGAATCTATTGTCAAGCATAACCTGCTCTTGCATAATGATAAGGATGTGCAGAGTTCTAGTAGCCATCTGTGTTACTGAAGTCTTAAGGATTCTTGCAGCTGATAAACCACCCATTTGAAGACAAACATCTCAGGGTAAACAGTTTGCTATGTCAGAGTTCTAAAAGCAATCATTTGTGTATATTGCATATATGTTCATGTGTCAGTGTTCTCTTCTGGTGCATCTTTAACTTCAAGAGTTATTCGTTTCAGGATATTTTCAAACTTATTATTAGCACGTTGTCAGGAGACTCAAAATGTGCAACCAGCACATACTTTTCAAAGAGGGCTAAAATACTAGATGACTGTTGCTCGATACAAGTGTTACATTCTGATTATGATGGATGACTGCTATGATTTAGTTATTGAAATGTTCAATGTGTTTTTCTCTGTTGTGAGGTATGATTTATTTCACTACTCCTGTAATGAAGCTATGGAAGTTTTTTTCCTTATGTGTGTAATATGTTCCATGAAGCTGTACATTCAAACGTCATCAGCACAAGAATGAATACCTATACTTATTTGGGTGGTATGTTCCTTGCCATCGTTTCATTTACTGTTTGCAAGAACTTTCAGTTCATTTACTGTTTAAAAGATAAGGGTGGACTTAACTATGTGTTTTAGTGAGCAGTAAAGAATAGATAATTTAAATTTTATCAAAGTAGAACAGGCTAAGAGTTCATAATAGCTCTTCACTTGACCCATCAACAATTTTGTTGTTTGGATCCTTTGTTTGTGAGGTTCTTGGGAAATATTTTAGCTATGTGGTTATTATATGTTCTAATGTCTTCGCATAATTTGGTCACAAACTAGTTGTTGCTCATTCGCTGTATTTGTTGGTTCCATTAGTCATTCTATTTAGTACGCAGCTACAATGTGCACTTAATTCTTCTTCTTTTTTGCAGTGATCATCATCAACAGAATTTGATAAATGATATTTTGTCTATTATGACACATATTCTAATGGAGGAAGCTTCTCAGCCTCTTGCAGATGTCATTATGCAAAATCTCATCAAGGAGGGAAAGGTGAGTTGTTTGCTGTGAACTGATGAAACCATCTGGCCACCTTGCTTTCTCTCAATGCTCGAACCTTGTTTTTGGTAGCTATTTTAGCTTCAATTGCTACATTCGCTGCCCTTTTAAGTGGCAGCTACTAAAACATTGAATTTCACTTATCACCTAAGATATGTTAGTTTAAGGGATTTAAATTTGACTCATATTATGGAAAATGAAGCACCTCCCACTTTCCATATCCCTTATCGATTTGTTTTGAATCTTCAGGGTTCGGCTTCTTCCTCTTCTCAACTTGCAGTTTCTGCAATCCAAAGATGTGCAGAAAAACTAGAACCCTTTATCTGTGGCTTTCTAGAGTCTTGTTTCTTGAATCCTGATGTTGTTCAGAGTGACTTAAAAGAAAATTATCATGAAATTGTGTTTAAAGTTTTCCAGTGCGCTCCACAGATGCTTCATCGTATCATTCCATACTTGACCCAAGAACTGTTGGTATGGCTTCCTGATTTACCACCTGGAAAGAAATAATTACCAATATTGTTTCATTTAGGTTGATGGAGCTGAATGGACATTTTTTTCGGACCTCATTGTTTTTGGAAAACATGCTTCTACCTGTCATTATTTCCGTGGATTTTTTTATTAAGTAACTCTGTTATTTCATTTGCAGACTGATCAGGTTGATGTCCGTATAAAAGCTGTTAATTTGGTTGGGAAACTGCTTTCACTTCATGAGAACCATATTTATCAAAATCATCGTGATCTTTTCATTGAGTTCTTGAAAAGATTCTTTGATAAATCTGTGGAAGTTAGACTTACTGCTCTACGATGTGGTCAAGCTTGCTACATGGCCAGATCATCTGGGGCAGAATCCTGTGAAGTTCTTGGTAAGTTGTCAACCCTCTATTTGTTTATTTCTGTGTTGCTACTCTCGTCTTGAAAATTAATTGGAGCAATATCATCTGTTGTTCGACTTGTTAATTGATCAGCTGCCCTCGAAGGTCGATTACTGGATTTTGACGACAAAGTGAGAATACAGGCTGTTATTATTGCGTTGCGATCTTGCCAGGTTCAATCAGAAATTTGTTCCACCCAAACTAATATCTGAAACCACTGAAAGACTGCGGGATAAAAAGGTAACTCTGTCATAATCTGTTAACCGTTATTGATTGATACAACTAATTAATCTGAGGCTGAGTTGTTTTCTTTCTTTTTATCCTTGAAAGATCTCTGTTAGGAAAAAGGCATTGCAGAAGTTGATGGAAGTATATCAAGATTATTGCAACAAATGTTCTCAACGCGACATGGCAATTAGTGATCAATTCGAGCAAATTGCATGTAAAGTGTTGATGTTATTCTATGATAAGGATTGTAAGGAGTTCAGGTTTGGTTACTCACACCTTTTGGCTTACTGCGTAGATATGGTTCAAGTATTATCTACGTTATGAGTAACTATTTATTTAACAGGTCTCAGAACTTGGAGCTTGTTCTAGCGGATGATTTATTTCCAGCTTCCCTTTCAGTTAAGGAGAGAACAAGGCACTGGATCCGTTTATTTTCTCTTTTCACACCTCTTCATTTAAAGGCATTGAGCTCTATATTAACTCAAACACGAAGGTGGGTGTACCGGTGTACAATGACATCACTGTGACTGTTTTTGACCGGAATGCTATTTTTCTAACTGTCTCTGAGATTTTCAGGTTACAAACTGAAATGCGAAATTACTTGGCTCAACGGAAAAAAGAGAAGGTACTACACTTGAATTTCCCAATTGCATGTGTTCTTATCATGTTTAGGCTGGATTGATAGTGTTTTTCTGCTATTTTGGCCTATACATCCACTTTCATTGGTATGTACATCTTGATCTTCTTATTTCAAGGGAGTTGCCAGTGGTTCACAACTCTTGGTTCAATTTATTTTCTTTAACAGTGAATTTGGGCTGGTGAGCATAATATTTTGTTCATATTGCAGGATGATGGGATCTGAAGAAAGGCAGAAAAGAACTAAAAGTTCATTCGTGGAAATGTCTGCTTGCTTCTCAGATCCTACCAAAGCAGAGGAGTGTTTTCATAAGCTAGACCACGTGAAGGACAATAACATTTTCAATGCACTATCACTACTATTAGAAGAACTCAAATTTTCAAATGCTGTGGATACCAGAGTATGTTATACAATTTTTTTCCACCCTCATGGTTGTGTTCAAAATTGGGAGTGACAGGAATTTGTTGCTTTCAGTTTCATTTACCTGACTTGCTATAATTTTTTACAGGACAAGTTTCTTAAAACAATAGGGGAAAAGCACCCACTCTATGAATTTTTACAATTATTATCATCGAAGTGCTTGTTCAACATATTCAGTTCAGAGCATGTTGTCTGCATTTTGGATTATCTTACAGAAAATAGGTTTTCAAATCAACAGTTACTTGCATCTTCTGTCAAACTTCTTGAGGTAAGAAGGATGCTGCTTGGTTGATATCAATAATGCTACACAAGTTGCTCGTCATAACATGTGATGTAACCACTCCTGTATAATACTATACTACTTGCTCAATACCTTGTAACCACACCTTACTGAACAGTACATGATTAACTTTGGAAGCATATGCAATAAGCAAACATTATCTGACATTCTTGTTATCCAGGCTATCATCAGAGTTTTCCCCTCACTCCTGAAAGGATCAGAAGCAGAGTTTCGGTTGTTATTTGAACGGAATGTCCTGATTGATGATAGACTGATTGTCATCTTGGCAAAAGCAGGGTCTCATATTTCTGCCACATTAAGGTGTGTAAAGTCACGAGGAAACTCACATTTTGCATTTGGAACAGATTTGAACATGTCTTTAAATGTTATTGAATTACTGTTTCGCCTTTCGGGATATTTTCAGTATCATGACTGTTTTGCTTGCATAAACAGCGATAGTTGCTTCTTATGGCTCATGAATATCGCTGGTTCCATATGCTGCTTCAAGTAATTTATGTCTATGATCTTTTCTTCTGAAAGAACTTCTGAATGAAGTTTTTGCTTCAATTGGGTGCCATGGGTTCTTATGTGTGTTTTGACACTATTGTTGTGGTGATTCATCTCCGACATCTTTGTTTAGTGGGTTCAAACTATGCTAAGTTGAGTTCATTGCTTTCTCTGTGATCTGATGTTAAATTCGTTTTTGTTTTTTCATGATCCTTTGTTTTTTTTTTTTTCTTTTTTTGTGAAGTGATTACCCGATTTTGAAGAGGTTATGTCTGGAGGGAACTCGCATGCAGTCCAAACATGCTGTTTCTGCAATTGCTTCACTGATCGATGATTCCGAGCAGTCTGTTATTTCAGAATTATGCAAGGTTTATTTATCTGAACTTTTCCATTTGCCCATATTAAATATAAACTCGCATGTATTTCGGGGATCAAGTTACTTGTCTAGTTCGCTTCAATCTTCATCTTAAAGCTGTGTATTCATTTTCCATTTATACTATGCTTACTACTAAATTTTGTTTTAGGTTTTCAGCAACCGATCCACTTTTTTACAGTGCTGCTTCTCTGCCACATTAATTTCTTGATATTATTGTCATGGAACCTTTTCTTGCATTTGATGTCGTCAGTTAGGACTTAGGAGAACTTGCGTAGGCAAATTCATGATGACAGTGTCTGTAGTAGTTCATACTGATTAATGTTCAGTCCATTCAATGGACCATATCATGCATGCCCAAACTGTAAACATCAGCCTCATTCATAAATAATAAAAATAACATGAAATCCACAATTTTTATGGCTGCACTTTGATTTCAACAAATAAATCGATTGAAGTCTCTTCTGTTCACTGATGAAAAATGGTGTTGGATATACGTGTTGGAATTGAGTGTCGAGTTACTGAACTAACTTATATCCCACTTTCTCAGGAACTGGTGGAATCTCTGGAATCAAGGAGAAACATTCCAACTGTGTTGCAGGCTCTGGGATGCATTGCACAACATTTCGTTTCAACGTTTTGAAGCTTGGAATGGAAAAGTCACATCTTTCATTTATGAAAACATTTTTCAAGAAAATGCTGAGCTTTTCATTGTATAATTTTCTTATATACTGCCTGGGAACTTTTAAGTCTGTTCCCTGTGCAAAATTATTGGTCGATTAAACTGTCTGGTCCTGTGCAGGGTCAATCAGATGAGGATGCATCCTCTTTTGACAAGACTTCTGAATGTTGTACTTCTTGCAAATTAAAGGTAAATAGGAGAGTTGATACTTTTTTATTTTTCATTATTTTATTCGAGATAGTTTTTTAGAAAATAATAAATAAATATTTAATAGTTTCTGGGGTTCTTAAAATTAGATACGTAGATTGAAAAATAGTTCTACAGTTATATCCATCCTAAAAATTAGCACAAATGATAGAATTGGTAAAGGAGTTTTGCCGAAATCCAACACATACTAAAGAGAGAATCACTGTTTACTTGGGGCTGGAACTTTTGTTGTGGTTAAGTATCTCATTTCTCATACAAGAAGATAGTTAAGATCATATTAAGCTAACTAAAACAGTGTCTAGTGATGGAGTGTGTTTTTGGCAATTTAAATTTGTTCTTTCGTAAATTATCTCCTTAACGTTTGGTTTGATTTGTCTTTTGCAGATTTATGCATCTCAAAACAATTGTTAAGAGCTATTTACCACACCAAGGATCCTCGCAATACTCGCATCTAATTAATGAATTGCTGGACACGTTGTATAAGGTGCTGCAGAAGAGTGAGCTGGGTTAATAGTGTCTTCTCTTGGTATCTAGCATCTAATTTCATTGATATATATATTTTCTAATTTCCAAGTTGAAGATGGCTGCTTTTGGCATTTTTTACTCCACAAAAGAAAAGAAAACCTCTTTCATAGTGTTTTTTCTGATTGCGAGTCTGATTTTCCCAGCCAAAGATGGTACTTGTTCTTGACAGTTTTTGATTAAAAGGTTATACTTTAATTGTCATGGTAATTTCTTAATGGCTCGATTTGATTTGAACTTAAAATGAAAAAGTGAAGATGAGTTACTGTCCAAGCTCTAAAACATGCATGCTTAAGATTCGCTTTAGAATAAACACATTGCAAGTTGAGGTTTGAAACATTGTTGTCGAAGCTACCCTTTCATATTCATGTGCCTTTTTATTTACTTGTTTTGGTCTGTTATAATTTGTTGGATGCAGTGAGAGTGACAAAGCTCACATCAGATTATCTGCCGCAAAATCTGTTCTCCGACTTTCTCGGAAATGGAATTTGCATATCGCCAGAGATTTTCTCGCTGCACAATGTTGATGGCAAAGGTACGCATAGTCAAGTTTATGTATAATTTAATTTGTGAGCCTCGTAGTCTCCATATAAACATGTACCCTCAAAATCGACTCTTCAGTTGAGTCGATAGATCAGCTTTAAATCTAGATTCTAGACCTTCCCACTAGGAGACAGCAGTCTGTACAGAGTGGTTGAGTTTGAAATGCTGTCTTTTTTAGACAAAAACACAGCAAAGGGGGGCAGTGAAAGCAAATATTTTGTATTAAAGCCCCACTTCTTCTGTCAAGTGAAGACTCTATTAGTACTATAAAAGGCCAAGTTGTGTGGTTTTTATTCTTTTGCTCTTGCATGTTTACTTGTATTTTTGGTTGATTTTGTCCAGTGTCATCATATTTCAGGACCCATCTCCTTTGTAAGGAGAAAATTTCTCGAGAAAACACACAAGATGTTGAAAACAGCGTGTTATACCCAGGAGATATGCATGTGCTCTAGCGTTGGCCTCTTCTGACAGCATTAAAGATCTCCAAACCGATGTGTAGTTTCTCTCGTTTCCCCATGCTAATAATCCAGTCTTATTATTTTTTCACATAAGTTGTGTATCAAATAATATCTGCCACTTTCCATTCCAGTCACGTAAATACATGGCAGAGTTTATTAAGGAGTACAGTACACAAGATCAAATCCAGCAAACTTCTGCTAAGCCAGGGGTTGCACTCACAGACTGCCCAGCATATACGGTTGTATTCTTGATCCATATTCTTGCTCATGATACAGGTTTCCCACTGGATGCTTGTCAGGATGAAGAGATATTTGCTCAGTATTGTTGGTATGGATGTTTCTGGATCCATCTCTATTAAGTTTTTATTATTAACCAACGCCAAATACGAGTGTAGTATGTAGTAATGGTTATGCACTTATGCTACTTATAATGTTTTCTTTTGCAGCCCACTTTTCTCGCTTGTGCAGTCTTTAACGGATGCTAGCATTGTTGATCGGCAACAAAGATCTCTGTTAATGATGCTTTGCTGAATCTCGGCTGAGCATCTTCCGTGCTATTAAAAGAGCTGAGGACGCCGTTGACGCTCAGAAAACTCCAGTGAGCATTGCTTCTTCTATTTGATACCAGTATTCCTCCTGATGCATATATTGAACTTGACATTACTTTTCTAAAGCTGGTACGATATGATGGTCATTTATATTGCAGAGGCTGCATGTTCTATCAGAAGTAGGGATCTCCATCATAAGTGCATTAAACCCTAACATTTCGTCACACAATAGTCCTGGGCTGATTTTCCTCCCATCATCATTATACAGTATAAGTGCTTCTAAGAGGAATAAGGAGGCAAGTACACTAGAAGATAAATGGAGATTCAGTGCGTTTAAAGCATTTTATGTAAATATTATTATTATTATCATGCGTTTGAGTGCAGGCAAATTTGGAATCTGCTGCTCAGGTCACTGTTGATGGAAGTTTTGTTCAAAGAATAGTTCATGTTTTGAATTCTCTA
>JANIEQ010001856.1:0-7500 GCA_024708375.1 Oxalis stricta
TACTTACCAGCTGCCTATGAGTTGTTGAAGTGTAAGATTCAAATGCCAAAAAATTGAGGTTATATTGGAATAATAAAGGGAGCTATTTTCGTAGATTCCAGTTTTGAACGGATTCTTGTTTTTAGTGTGTGATTAATGCAAATTGCGTGTCTAAGATTTTGTTTTCTACTCGTTTGTTTTCATGAAAAAATACAAAAGTACCACCGCCCGTTGCTAATTAACTATCGCAATTCTTATATAATAATTAATTAGGGCGGAGGGATTAAAAAGTAAATAAGAATTATTAAAAGCAACAGGAAGCGCTCACTTTTAGGCCAAACACTTTGTTTGCATAAAGGAACAACAGTCCATGATTTATTATTACTACTAGTACTGTTTTTGGTGAACCAAACAAAGGGTAGAGAAAGAATCTAGAAAGCACACGTGTTAAAATGAACTAAATCATGACCAAGCTGGAAAGATTTTTACTAAAAATGTCACTGATAAAAATGGTGTAAAGCTATTTTTTTTTAAATAAAACCTAAATTAATTAAATGAGACAACATAATTTAATTTAATTTAATTTGGCCCTTTATTTATTATATTTTTTTTTCTTTCATCAGATATTTTTGGGCTTTGTAAGGTACTACAGAGACATTGGTTCATATAATAGTGGCTCTGGCCATAAATGGATTTTATTTTGGGAGAAATAATGGTAAAGTTTTAAACTTTACTATTTATCATGTAAAGTTTTTAACTTTAAAGAGAAAGATGAGGTTTTTAATATGGTACAGACAGACACTATATATATAAATATATATATCTGTCCCACAGTCTGCTGTGAAAAAATAGAGATCGATCGTGATCTCATTCTTCAGTATTCTGTGTTATTTTAACCATACCCAATCTCTGTCCATTACAGAGAGTAATTTTTTCTAGAGGAGGGACATTTATTACTCTAAAGTTTGGATCTTGTAATGAGTGGAGGTGAATTACAATTTTTTCTGAGGGAGGACATATTTATTATTACTAAGTTTTGGATCTTGTAATGAGTGGACCCTTTCAAGGTGAATTAATTTGATGAACCACCATCTTAATTGGCTATTTGTCCAGATGATCTACTGAGCCAATCAGAGACTGGGTCTGGCTTAAATCCTTCAACGGAGGTCGAATCTCAGAGTGATGTTAAACTAGGAATATTATATATAGATAATGTGAAAGAAAGTATGACTGTTGAAACACAAAATTGACTTATTTTTAAGGATATCTAAGTATATGTTTACATCTTCAAAAAAAAAAAAAAGTATATGTTTTACAACTCATGCTATAACGAGACATCTCTAAACCAAGATCCATATCCTGATCATCAACTTCAAAATGTGCAAATTGCAAAAGAATAAGGACTCAAGAAGATGTCGTGCAACCCTTAAAGGAATCAGAAAGAATCTTCCTTCATCCAGATTTGTGAACCTGAAATCAGATTGGAGATCCTTAAAAGATGTTTCTTCAAGTTGTTTCTGCGTATGAAATTTTGCAAGAAAAAAAGGAAAACTACCTATGAATACAATTTTGTTAATCTGATCCTCGTCGGTTTGCCATTTTCGATTGGGAATTATGTCATAAAGCTCCCTGACTGCCTGCTCAAAAGCTCAGAGAGTTTGTATAAGAAAGGCAATTCAGAACAAAAAGCAGAATAAACTTAGCATAATGAAGTAGTCGCCTCTATTTGGTTTCAAATATTACCTGCAAAGTATGAAGCTGATCAGAGCTTTGAACATTTTAAAACTCCTTTGCAGCGATACACATCCATGTCATATTTCTTATCCCAAAGAATTTCCTCAAGCCATAAACGAACCTGCAAAAACCAGACAATTTGGGTGCATGAGTTTATGTGATTAAAACAAAAATAATCTAGTTTATGTGAACAGAAGTGTTGGAGTAGGACCAAATCAGTAGTATGATTAAAGATAAGATGGAAGGAAACTAATATTAAGAACTACTTACCTTATCAAGGTTAACCTTTTGCCATTCAGAAATGCATAGAGTTCGTATCCCACTATCATGCAAGTCTCTGACAGACAAAGAACGGCTTTCTTCCAAAAGAGCTTCAAAAATGAGGGACATGCTGCAGCCATCAAAATAACATTAGTAGAAATTCCACCATTAAGAAACCAAGAATGTAGACGATGATAAATAAAATAAAATAAAATAAAACATACAGCAGCGTCATATGCCCCACGATCCAATATCTTAGACAAGTCCACTTGACACCTAACGAAGGTATGATTTCTGCAAGAGAATTAATGCTACGAATTTCTTTCTCAAGATCCTCTACAGAACCCTCTGGAGAAACCAAATCAACCTTGTTAAGAATAATAACATCCTACAAGAAACAACAAATCCCATCAGAAGATAATTAGATGATACTAAAATTAAATCAGGAATCTAACAACAAGAGATTTACCGCAAACGCTTATCTGATGAAAAGCTTCAGGAAAAGAAGATGAGTCATCACGTCCTTTAAGTTGAAAACGCAAGTTTTTTGCATCCACAACCTGTTATTAACCAAGAAGGCTTTTACAAAATGGTTTGGAGGTATTAATCATAGACATTAAAATATGTTACATTATTAAAACTTACAGTAACTATTGAATCAAGCTTGACTTCCGACTCGAGTTGATCATCCAACCAAAGAACAGAAGCTAGAGGAGCTGGATTCGCCAACCCAGTTGTCTCTAACAGTATATGATCAAGTCTACAAACATTGAAAAATAAACAATTACTACATCATAAAGTATATGCCCTCCACTCAGAAGTCACTACACTGGCAAATCACGACATGGGATGGAGAAACATACCTATTCATAAGAGTGTTAAAAAAAAACAAAAAAAAAAACGAAACTTTAGTGAAGAACAATAAGCATAGTAGCTATATTTACTTGTCTTTTCTCTGCACGAGCTGTTCAAGTGCCTGGACTAAACTATGCTTAACAGTACAACAAATGCAGCCATTAGCGAGTTCGACCCACTCTTCGACAAGGGCACCATTTTCTCCTTCATTAATCATTGCTCTTTCGACTCCTATCTCTTCACCAAACTCGTTCAATATCACAGCAATTTTCTTACCATGTTGCGTATTCAATACATAATTCACAAGCTTCCACCCAATGAACAAATCATAATAACATATCAGTAATAGAAGAACACAACAACCTAATAAAAATGAAAAGTTTAAACAAAATTGTGGAAGAAGTGGGAGAGGTGAGTACAGTGGATTTGCCTGCTCCGAGGTAGCCGGTAATGACGGTCACACCTACAGAAACGTTGTCGTTTTGGGATGGATCATGAATTTCAACTGCGAGAGGTGGGTCTTCTTCTTCCTCCATTGTTGACTTCGTACTTTTCTTCGATTTCCAGTTTATGTTCATTCACGCCTCTCTTGTCTACTCACCGTGAGGGTGGCTCTATTTCCACGGAACAAAGTGCTACTTCCACGAATTTCAACTTTTATAGTACTTCGAAATGACAAGTTCACCCCTACCCCTTTCGTAGTAATTTCTTTTGGGGAAACGTTTCACATATAATACATTTTTAATCCTTCACGTCAACTTGAACAAAGAGCTTCTCGTCCACAAGTTTAGGAGCTGGTCCAAGCCTTCCTCTTGACTGTTTAGGAGTCGCATTGAAGATTCGAAATCCTCATCTTAAGCTAAGACAAGGGACCTCGTCCAACAACCAAAAGTTAGGTTTATTCGTTAGCCTAAAGACCTTCACATTTTCAGTTAACGACCAATACATATTACTTATAATAATTTTATATATATATGCACCTATTGGCATCTTAACTGGATCAATATATTTGTGACAAGATTCATCATCGTCTCATCAAAACTTTTACGCGTCATAAAAATTCACATTTTTTGCAAAATTGTTACGTTGCAAAAATTTTGACCAACCAATCTTTAAACTGAGCACTTATATTATATATATGCAGCTTGTATAAAGGGAAACAGAACTGTATCTAACAATCCAATTCCAGAAACTACAATACAACGAACCAATCTTTAAACTGAGCACTTATAACAGTGTGTTGTAAACAAACTCGAACGCTAATAAGCTTGTATTGCAAAAAAGAATCCATATAAGTGTGGTTTCTAACTGAGCAATATATGTGTATAGTTTTTCTTTTCTAATCAGGAAGTCAAGAAATTCTTGAACCATTGAACCGAATCTTTGGGATATCTCTTGAGATTGTCCTTGAAATCGACGTAATATAGACCAAACCTTGAAGAATATCCTGCTGCCCATTCCCAGTTATCCAATAGAGACCAAGCAAAGTAGCCTTTTACATTACAACCATCCTCTCTGCATCAAGTTCAAAATCAATACGATCGATATAATTTTTGTCGATAAATGAAAATACTGAAAATCAAAGATAGGAAATTGTTTTGCATTGCATACTTGATGGCAGCTAACAAGTTTGTTAGGTAATCATTGTAGTATTTGATCCTTTTATCATCTTTCAAAGCATCTTTAACTGATGTAAACGGGCTATTTCCGTCATCCATCCCTATGAAACGACACGAAAAATAGAAAATTTACAAAAGTATACTTGCATTTCAATTATACAACTTATGAAATCATTAAGTAGTAGGCAAGTTACCATTTTCAGTAATTAAGACTAGAGGGTTGCCATACTTTTGTTTGATGTAGTTCATTAAGCTTCTCATCCCTGGAGGCACTATATATAACCATATTGAATTTGCCTGCAAATTTTGTCATGAACTTTCGTTAAATTATATTCTTCCTCGAGACAAATATTGTGACACGAGTGGGAATACATACCCTATCACCAATTGGCTTCAAGCCTTTGAATGCTGGAAACAATTAAGAGCACGAGTCATTATTTTGTTATCCATAGAAGCAATAATCCTTTTGAACATAACCACAACCATAAGGAAAAAGGCTATAGATTACTACCTCCGTCTCATAATACATGATGTTTTGCATTTTTAAGTACATTCAAATATATAATGTATCTATTCATCAAAATATATATATATATATATGTATGTATCTAATGAAGATTATTGACTAGATACATATATATTTGGATGAACCTAAAATAACATCATATATTGTGAGAAGGGGAAGTATAATTTTTAGGGATTTCGGTTGACTTACGTAGGGTTGTGGCACCTGAGTCAGCATACGTATCGTTAAGCAGAACGTGAAGAGCATCGGTTGAATTGTGTTGTGCATAGAATGTAGTATAATGGTTAATCCCAACAAAATCCAAAGAGCCTTTGAGAAGAGCAGACTGAGATTTAGAAAATGTAGGCAGTCTATTTCCTACTCTACTTCTCATGGAGCTTGGATATTCTCCAAACATCAAAGGATCAAGAAACCTGCCATTATTACCAGAATGTGATGTGATTCCACATTTTTCGTAATCTTGATTAATTAGATTAATCAATAATGATTTGTTACTAATTACCATCCAAGTTGGAAATCTTGGGCCCTTTGTGTAGCAGCAATGTCTTGTTCTGAGTTAGAGGCAGGTTCGTACCAGATCACATCAAATGCTATCCCAAGTGATCCATTTTGCTTTTTCTGCACAAAATTATTATTACTTCCTCCGTAGTCACAATTGAGCATTTTTATTTTTTAGGTTCATCCAATTGAACATCGAGTCATATATGTGAGCTATTCCTCGATCCATTCAGCCTTCTACGGTTTTACCTTGTATTTTCTTCGGTAAATATCAGCCACGGTGGCATGAGAGATGAGAACATTATGGCCAACAATGTAAGGCTCAGTAGCTGAGTTTCCAGCTGTACAGAAGAGGTGAAGAATGATGGAGCATCGACCTGGAGCTTGCAAACCGACGTCACATCCTTGTACTGCAAATGTATGTGGCTCGTTGAATGTTATCCAATGCTTCACTCTATCTCCGAATTTCTCGAAACATGTTTCAGCGTATGTCGTGAAGTCATTTCTCGCTTTATCGTATTAGTTGATTTATCGATAAAATCTATACTCCTTCCGTATCTCAATACATGTCGTTTAGCCTTTAACTTTTTATATGTTGACTTACATGATTTGGGTGCTAAGCCAGCCTTGGTACTTGTCGTCCAAGGCTTGAGGAAGGTCCCAATGGTAAAGTGTCACGTATGGTTCGATTCCTACAAATGTAATTCTTTGCATAAGCGTATAGTATATACTAGCTTCATAGTTTGATATATTATTTATAGCCAAATCATAAATTAATTAAAGTCTTTGGTTAGGAAATAGCCATTATTACTCTTGAGCAAGTAATGAATCGATGACATCATTATAATGATCCACACCAGCTTGATTAATCTGTCCTGTTCCATCTATATGTACAGAAGAGATGAAGTCTAGCTAGGTAAACATGCATAAATATATATATATACCTACACGTGGCTAATTAACCGTCATATTCAGTTTGCATACAAAAACTAGCAAATGGAACGTGACAGTTTAATTAGGGACGGAGGTAGATATTTGTCATTGGTCGACTAATTTGCTTACTAGGAAATATTCGAGACCAGGCAATTGAAAAACGAAAGGCGTCCACTCCCATATTCTTTCATTAGTTGAATATCTTCCTATTATAATTAAACAACCAAAAGTAAATTGATTTATAAATATAATCTAATGTATATATTTGTGAAGTTCATTCCAAGCTATGTGAACTTACTTTGTAACGGTGGTAGTGATCTTCTGCAACATCGGCATTACTGAAATCAATTATCTTCCCTGCAGCCACAATTCCAACAATTATAAAGGTAGGGACTAAATTGTTACTTATTTCTATAACTGAGGATGAAACTGTTGTGTATGTTCAAATAAATAAAGTACCATTATATATTTAAAAATAGAAGTATTACCGACGGTATGTGAAAATTTATCCCAAACAGTTGGGCCCCTCCCGTCATCTTTCACTGCTCCTTCATACTACACAATTAAATAGATAAATTATTTGTACTTAGATTAAAATTATTTTTTTATCCGATTTTATATTCCGATATATGCCTAAATTTCCATTTTTGCTACCAACAACTTTAAGATTGAGACGATGTCTTAACTTGGTCGATTATAGATAGATTGATCATTGTATTACTTGTCATGAAATACATTAAACTCAACGATAAATTAATTTTTTATGGACGTTAGGTGTGAGATAAAAAAAAAGACTTAAAAAAAAATGTCGTTCTTTGATTTTTGCGAAAGCATTAAAGAAAATCAGAGACATCAAAAATGAATTTTGAACAAATAGAACAAACAAAGTAATGTCTATACTTTCTCTCCGTTAAAAAATATGTTTATGTGGAGAAATTTTTGTGTGAATCATACCTAACACGTTATATTTAAATACATATATTAAAATTCGACATGTGTACAATCAAGAATATGTGGCAAAATGAGTTGGAAACTAATAATTTTTAAATGAGGATTAATTAGTAATTAATTAAAATAGAAAAAGTTTCTCTTTCT
>JANIEQ010001857.1:0-22561 GCA_024708375.1 Oxalis stricta
GAAAGTAAATACTCTTCGATGATTCAAGCTCGTGTAGCTCCTTCGTCATCAGGAATCTCTCCGTTGCCTCGTTATTTCCTATGATCGATAATGACGTTAAAAATAACCCCAATTTTATCGTGCTTACGTGATCTAAAATTAGGAATGCTTATGCAATATATGAGGACTACTTTTAGTCTACTAATACTTCGCATTAGTAGAAAAAAAAAAAAAAAAAAAAAAAAGTTAAAAGATTATCTTATAATTATTATGTTCATTAATTTTTTAGTAAAAAGAATCTAGAATGATAACCTATAATTAAATAAAAGTATTTTCTACATCACTGATAAGAATGATTAGTTACTTTCTACATTATTTTTCTTTGTAAAAACAAATGTTATACTCTAGAATGATTTATAGAGTTTGAGTTTTTCTTTAATGAAACCCGTAAAATGTTTATATTATACCATATACATAAACTGTATAATCATTTAAAAAGTCTAGTTGATGGACACACTTAAGAAAAGAAAGAATGGATTTACCTGGAACTATAATACTCCTTAGTTAAATTATCTTTGTTAGAATAATTTCAAATCATCTGAATTAAGGTACATATATTGAAGAGTACTATAAGAAGAAAAGAGATGTATAAGAGAAAATTCTAAGTGTGAGAGGAAATAAGAGAGGAGAAGAAATAAATTGGCTTTATTGTTTTGCTATCGTGAGAAATGAGCGACATGTTTGGAAAATGAAGTTTAAAGCATTTATTTATTTATTTTCTTCTATATGTTTTGTATCAACTTTCTCTGTAGAAGCAACATACACTTTCATATCTTAATTTATCAAGGTCTTCTTGGTAGGTTTCTGTCTTCAATGCATGTAATTTATTTTGTCCCGATTGGCATAGAATTTCCTTAGGTGAAATTTAATCTACCTTTACTATTTTTATTGATTTATTGTGCTCTTGTTGTTTCTTTTTCGGCCAACATTCGCTCCCATATAGACTAGCCGATCTCACCGATGTTCTAAAAAATCTTTCCTTTTAGCCGACTCGACATATGTCGATCACACAAGATACCTGTTGCACTTCTCCATTTTTCCCATCCTTCTTGTATACGATGGGCGACGTTCTTGTCAATCTCTCCATCTTCTTAAAGGATAAACCCTAGATATCCAAGCCCATCACATCCTCCCTAGATGAGATTGTATTAATCTGGCTTCTTCCTTCTCTACCGAAGTTCACGATACATGTATTTCGTTTGCTCGTGATTCAACCTGAAACCTTTCGACTCGCAAGATCGCCCTCCATGGGTTTACCTTTTCATTCACTCTATCCGCTTCTCGTCTATCAAAATGACATCATCTCGCAATAACATACACCACAGATATGTCATCATGGATGTGTCGAGTCGAATATCCATTACTAAGGTGAAAAAATTATGAATTTAGAGCCGAGCCTTAAAGTACATATGATGGTGATCGGGAAATTAGGTGTTCTCCGGTTAATCATAATTAATAATCAATTAGAATTTAAAACTAACTCTCAACCATCGTTTACAGAAGAAAACCAACACTAACCACGGTCACCGCATCAAAATCATGACAACTCCGACGCTTAAGCTATTTGTGCATGAAAAATTTAGCAATTCCGTTTAATGAACTTATCATCGTGGACGGACGAAAACCAAAACCCATCGTAAAATGATTTGCTCTGCTCCGTATCAATTCAATGAGATCATAGAATATAAAGTTATTTCTATCTCATTTATGAAAAAAATACTTAGTTGACCATCCACAACCCCCCCGCCATCAGCCTATCTCCGGCACCGTGGGGCTCCCCTTCTTATTTTATATAATTTCGACTTTCTCCCTCTTAGATCTACTTCATATGGCCCTTCTCTTCACTTTTCTTATATCTCTTCCAACTTTCTCCTTTTCCAACGGATTTGGCTTCTTCTCTGGTGGGTGGGCGGTTTCCGGCGACGGTAGGTGGTTTAAGCTCTCTCTCGAGTCTCTTTGAATGATTCAAGGAGCGATGGATGGCTTTTCCATAGCTTTTCCGGCAACTTCTCCCTTTTTCGCGAAAGTAGCGGTCCTACGAAGTAGTGTGCGACGGTGGAGGGGTGGCGATCCGAGAAGCTACGACGTTTTTGACATTCTTCGAAGCTAATATGCGATCTATGGGTTTGGTTGGCCGCATTTGAGGAGTTTTCGACGCGTTGGTTTTGATTTTCGGCCGATATGGGTTGGAACTAGGTGGTGAGTGTATTTTGCCTTAGACTTTTGTTATTTATTTTTGCTCAATTTATTTTATTTCTATCTAATTATAATTATAGATCTAACACCCTCATCATCTTTGAAGGTCGTAGGTTTATTGTTATTATTTTAGATAGAGATCTTAGGTTTTTTAGTTCTGTCTCTTGGTTCAGGGATGGGCCAGGGAGTGCTTGAAAAAGACAGGTCCTTGGCTTTTAAAATTGTGTAACTTGGAACCCCAACTTGTCAATAAAATTAAAATAGGTATCGAATAAAATATTCCTTCTGGCTCTGTCCTTTCTCTCCCCATCTCTGTTTTTAAGAAAAAATAAAAATACTTTTATACTGAATCGAATCGAATTATAAAAAGGGGATCCATCCACACATTCCCAGATGATGAGACCCATCAGCCCTACATTTCTTTTTCATTTACCTTGGCCTCTCTTTTCTCAGCCTATCTTCAACCTTCTCTTGTTCTCATACTGAGAAAAGGTTCCAACTTTATTTCTGTCCAGATTCATTCCTAGGAATTTCATTCAATTTTAGGAAAAAAATTGTACTTTTTCGATTCCCTTTTAAAATTCTGCTGCTGCTCTTATCTGGGGTGCTCTTATTTTATTTGATCAGATCTAATTTTATAATTCCCGGAAAAACCTAGTTTGGATTCAAATAAATTGGGTTTTGCTTTCTGATCTGGGTTGTTGTTTGTTTTATTGGATTACTATTACTCTTGTCTCTCTGTCAATGGGCATTATAGATGAAGGGCACTTTGCAGAGGAGCTTGAAAATGGAATAAAATTAAGCTGCTTTGAGCAAAACAATAGTTCAGCTATTGAAGATGCTGTTAAAGTGATATTGGAAGGCTTGGGTGAGGATATCAATAGAGAAGGTCTCAAAAAGACACCTCTTCGAGTTGCCAAGGCTTTTCGTGAAGGAACCAGAGGTCGGTGTGCATATTCCTTCATTGGATCTTAATTTATTTACATGTGTTTTTTTGCATGCAGTTATTAGTTACTGTTAAGTGTAAAACCGTTAGTATTTGTTTGCATGCTGCTCACATTTATCTTTGATGTTGACTTGTTATTGGATATGGATATTATTGTTTTTTTACTCCGTTTAACCTTTCTTTTGGATCATCTGGTGTCTGGTTCTTTTAAGTTATCCATACTGTCACCTTTTTTCTTTTCCAATTTTGGGCATTACATAGAATGACAAGCTGAAATCTGGAAACATGTTTGCTATTATTTAAAAAAGTCATGTAATGTGTGTGTCAAGACTCGAGAGTTTCTGAATATTCAGTTTCTTTCTTTACATCAGGTTATAAACAAAAGGCAAAGGATATTGTTCAGGGAGCTTTGTTTCCTGAGGCTGGCTTAGATAATGGAATTGGTCTTGCAGGAGGAGTGGGTGGTCTTGTGATTGTTCGAGATCTCGACTTCTTCTCGTATTGCGAGTCTTGCTTGCTGCCTTTCCAAATTAAATGCCATGCTGGCTACATCCCATCCGGTCAACGGGTCGTCGGGTTAAGCAAAGTTTCTAGGGTTACTGAAGTTTTTGCAAGAAGATTGCAAGACCCACGGCGTTTAGCCGATGAGGTCTGTTCCGCACTTCATAACGGGATCAAGCCGGACTGGTGTTGCCATCATTCTCCAGTGTTCACACATCCATTTCCCAACTGTAGACTCAAACCATCGCAGGGATGGGTCAAGTCACTGGTGTCTTCTGGCTCAGGTGTGTTTGAAAATGGGGATTCAGATAGTTGGGATGATTTCTTAAGCCTCTTAAAGTTCAGGGGTATCGATGTCAATCGGACAAAGATTAGTGACTCCTCAGGACAGTGTTGGTGTCCATCTCGGCTGCTACCTTCATCTGATAAAATATCGTCGAATATCGAACCAGGAATGGTTTCTGCTGTCACTTCGGTCATCAGATCGTTGGGCGAAGACCCATCAAGGAAAGAGCTTGTCGGGACGCCTTCTCGATTACCTGAAGGTGGATGATGAACTTTCAAAACACAAACTTAGAGATGAAGCTGAATGGCTTCTCTTGTGGCGATCTCAAAAACCTAATGGGAACTGTTGCATCAGCAAAGCGGACCGGATTTTACAATCTGAGTTGAATTTCTCAGTCTGGTCTCAGTGTGAGCACCATTTACTTCCATTTTATGGTGTTGTGCATATAGGGCATTTCTGTTCTGAAGGCATCGGTCCAATTCAGAGATCTCTTTTGCAGTCAATAGTACATTTTTACGGTTTCAAGCTCCAAGTACAAGAAAGACTTACCAGGCAGATTGCGGAGACGGCTTCGTCATTGTTAGGCGGAGATGTTATGGTGGTTGTAGAGGCCAATCATACATGTATGATTTCTAGAGGTATTGAAAAGTTTGGTAGTAATACAGCTACAATTGCTGTATTGGGTCGATTTTCAACAGATCCTTCAGCAAGGGCTGCATTTCTGAAGAGCATACCATGCATGACTTCAGCAGAAAGATGACAGACTTAGCTTTATACGACTGGGATACTTCTTCGAAGATGTTTTTCATTATGTCTACTTACCCTTTTTTGCACCATAAATCCATTGAAGGGGGAAAAGAATATAGGGGGATATCATCATCGTTCCGAACTGATTCCTTTTTTTTTTTCCAAATGTATACTGATAAGAGTAAAACTCTCGATAGATTGGAACTAATTGTTTCATTGCAACCAAATTTAGAAAAGTTATTTTCAGTTCTCAAGTGTTTTGAATTTCCTGCGTGTGCTTCCTTCTAGTATATTGAAAGTGTGAAGGCTGAAACTCTCAAGTGGGGAAAATACGTGATGTTTACCATAAACATCACGTATTTTGGAATTCGAAGGAGTACTTGTTTTACATAGATTTGACTTTGCATTGAAAGCACAATGAATGAATGAATCAAGTAAAATAGCCAGCATACCAGCATTCCAGCATTCATTAAATGGTAATGTGTTTACACTAATGGATGGATGCTCTCCTAATTCCTAGTAATCTAACATTCTCAGCAGTGACCTTTCTTCGTTAAATGGTACACACAAAACTTCGTGCACGAGAGCTCCACTTAACTTACTTTCTATATCCGAACATCTAAGCTAACAAAAATCATACCCTAAACATCTCAGGACTTTTCTTTTGAACTTAAACATTGTATATATATCTCTCCCCTTCAACCCTGACCAGGGCCTTAAAAAATATAAATAAAACAAAATGAAGGGAATAGAGTCTACTGTAGTTAAAACCCGAAAGACATAAGGCAAAGCTACAACATCAGCAGTGGACTCTATCCGTAAAGCTTCATCCCATACTTGCTTTGTCTCAGAAGAATCCACTTTGGGTTTCTTTAGACCGTTCAAAGTTGCTGTCAAAAAGCCATTGTTCATACGTCAAATCCATCAAATCCACTTTTGGGTACACTGAGTATTTCACTCAGATGCTTCAGATCAGGGGATGTGTTGGTTTTTCAGATACTATACCGTTCACTAGCTTGTGGTGAAGATGATAATGGCTTTTTGAGGGTCGTTGAACCTAAGGATCCATTAATTCCGTGTTCCCTAATATTCCCTTTACAGTTATTGGCTGCACCATGCTTCTCAGAAGCAATCTGGCCAGCAGCTTGGTTCTGTTCCAGTTTCATTCCATTTTCCATGACTGGTTGAGTGGAAGAAACTGGTCTTTGGCAACTCTTACTAAGATTAACTCTGTCTGAAGCAAAAAAATTGAAAGAATTATGTATGCAACAAAGTCAAATTATGTATAGCTAGACATCTACAACCACAAAACTTTCAACAAAAGTCATACAAAAACGAAAAGACTCTACCAAGTCTCAAGAAGATATAATCAGTTACCTAGAGCATTTACAGCAACTAGAATCAAAGTTTTTTTAAAGTTTGACAGCTAGATTGAAAGAGTGAAAAACGGCATACCAATGTAGACATAGAGGCTTACGTAATCAGACACTAGAACTATAGATACAAATAATTTATGGGATGCCATATTGGACGGGGGAAAAGTGCGAGATCCCAATCAGCAGGCATAAACAAAAGCATGTGATCAATGTGTTATTAGAAATAGACTCACCAAGCATTCCATCTCAGGCTGTTTACGTTTTCCATTATTTTCTTCAATGCTAGAACTTTGGCCTATCAATGGCAATAAATGTTGATGTACGGAGATACCCCTCTCGACTGGTTCGAGTTTAGAGAGCTCTTACATGGTTCAGTTATATGCTTCGCTTTTTCCTCCCTTTTCTTTTCTTGGTCCTTGTGTTTATCCTTTGATTCTCTATCCTTGTCCTTTTGTTTATCCCTTGGCTCCCTATCCCTTTCCTTGTGTTTATGTATCTTGCCATTATTTCCTCTTGTATTTGTTCTCTGTCTTTTCCTCTCCAACTGATTTGTGATCTCTCTTTTCGCCATTGGTTTAGCAGCCCCTTCAACTCTTCTTTTTGATCCACAGCAGAAAAAATTTGGACCTTTGAAATTCTTCAGACCTCTTGTCTGAACAAGATGATTGTTCTTTCCATTAAACATCACTTCCTTCTTATAGTTAGCTCTCTCTGCCTCTTCAACTCTACTACCACCATTGTTCTCTCCACAAAATTTGTGGACTCTCGGCTCTTCTTTGATCGGCAACAGTAACCATCTGAACAAATTGGCTTCCCATTGGTTTCTCTTCATCTCTGATCCTCCTTGCCAACTCTTGCACATATTTCTGCTCTTCGATCTCCATTCTTTAGATAGATTGTTTGTGTTAAGCTTCTCGGCAGAAGAGTTCTTCTGAGGTTGTACTTCAACTTTCTTGTCATCTGAGGTCCCTTTTTCTCTTTATGCCTATCTCCTATCTCTATCCTTATCGTTTTGCTTTTCTTTTCTGTCTTTCTTTTCCTTACGCTTCTCCTTGCTCTGTTCTCTGTCTTTCTTATCTTTACCTTCTTTTTTTTCTTTGTCCTTCTTGTCTTTTTTGTGCCTTTTCTCCTTGCGCTTCTCCTGATTATGAAGATTCAGACAAAACAAAATTTTATAAGTACTAATGAAACTGAAAGTAAAAGAATGCCAATCATTCTGACATCACTGAGCTTGATATACATGAATGCACATTCATTTGCTAGGCAGTCAAACAAAAATTTGTAACTGACATGTGAAAGCAGATGCGACACTGCTATTATGTAACATGTGAATTCAGGAAAATCAAAATACAATTTTAATCACAGAATATATCTGCCAACTAATCAATTGCATCTGAGCTTAACATAGGAAAACCCAGGCTTCCATTTGTGTAAGGAATTGTAAAGACGTAAAATTTTGAAGTGATAAACCTAAAGCTGTTATATTAAAAAATTCAACTTTTTAATACACAGTGCACGATCAACAACATAAACATGTCAGGACTCGAGAAACAAACATGATAATATGTGCAATATCATCAGGGGAGTAATTAGATCAGCTAGAAAACATATTCCCATGTTCACGTCTCACACACGAGAAGAACACTCACCTATATTTTAGCAGAGTATACAATAATATGGTAGGATATACAAGTTATCAACGTACATTATGTTACAGAAAAAGTAATCCATCTAATCAAAATATATATGTTCTTTCTGCCATCAGGTGCCAGTTAAAGTCCCTTTTGATGGGACAAAATTCATATCTTAGGGACAAATTTCTCATTTTACCCACCCCACCCTACAAATATCGCATAAGAACAAACAGGATTGATCAATCAGTATAGTCTCACAAGTATTTGACTAATATGTTTTCTACTTATTTTAAAAGTTTTTAAGTCTTTCACACAAATTCTCAAAACTACAAGGCCATACTCCTAAGGAATTCCCTATATCAATAGCCTTCCAAACTCAAGCTATGAAGCCATTACTTTAATCCATTATGCATGAGAATGTAGGAGGTCACGTATCAACACAAGTTTAAGAAATGAATGCAAATTACTGTAATGCAAGATATTCATATTAAACCTTGGTTAGAAAGTCTTCATCATCAGCTGTGGCCTCCTTTTCATATCCTGGAGGTGGAAATGGAAAGCAGCGAGACATTGCACGCGATCCTGAAAACAGAAAACAGGTATTCTCCGACGAGCAAGAAGGGATTTCCTACTGCTCCGTACCTTTGTTCCAACACAGGAACCGACCATAGACTAAGCCCTTCTCCATGCACCGTGTCCACAGGGTCATTCCCAGCTTGGAACAAACAATCACACCATGATCTTCACAGGATCCAGAATACTGACTTGATACAACAATTATGCCAGAGAAAGGGAAATGCCTGAAAGTCTAAATGCAAAACCCCTCCACTTGTGATTGCCTTGTTCAACAATGATCCCAGGGAAAAAGGGCAATACTCGAGAGTCTAAATGCAGAGTCCTACTTTGATAAACAAGGAAGACGAACACTGCAGGTGGGGGTATGTAAAGGTATCGAACAAATCTGGTCCTACTCTTATTAGTACAACAAAGCCAATAATCACAACCTGATAATCACTCAAACACCAATTATCAGTATCCCTGACTAGAAAATTCAAGAACTTTATTATATTTTAGAAAAATAGTAGAGACCTCAGTTACTCATCAGCATCAAACTGGGAGAATGTTTTCTGATAGCAATTATTTGGTTTAGTTGTACGAAATTCAAGTTTACCGATTCAAGCTTGCTACTCAAAACCCAAGATCAGAAAAACAGATTTTTTTTTTTTTTTTGCAAGATTCAATTGCTATAATGATTTAACAATCTACAAATCTGGAAGAATGGTTAGAAGCATCAACTATACAAAAGCAATACTTTTTTCGATGTAGACAAGCAAAAGCTCTTCTGATGATCATAACCCCCTTCCCCAACAGCACAAAAAACCTCAATTAGGGTTTGATTCCACTGATGATCATGAAGATGAGCAAGCCCCAGCCATGTGGAGCATTCACCCACCCAACACAGGATGGAAAATTATGAAAATCACAAAACCCAAATTTCAATTTTTGAAAGGACACAGTAGAGCTGATTGAATCAAAATGATTTCAAAAATTACAAGTTTTGATTGATGGTAAGGAAATCCCAATAGAAAGAAATTTCAATTTTTTTTTTTTTCTTATATGTAGAAGTAATGATGATAAATGACTAGTAGTACAGGAAGGAAAACAACGTTGCGAAGCAAGATCTCTCTCTCGGGTTGGGGTTGGAACTTGGATTGGAACACGGACAAGACTGAAACGAAAATAAGTAACAATGGATTTTGTGTATAAATCTATGAAAAAGGAATAATTAATGTGAGGATCATATGTAAATCGATCCTTATACTTTTACGACACTTTAATTTCGCTCCTCATATATTTAATTAACTCAAAGTATCAAATACTGCATTTAAAGAATGAAAAAACACACTTTTCACCTTTAAAACTTTTTCAATACTCACTGCTTGTTATTATTTTAAAGACCTTCGTTTTATCCAGTGCGTCCATACATATCTTTCTACCGTTTATTTTGCACATGTGGCTACCTAGTGTCGCCTAGTGACTAATGGATCAATATATTTGTCACACGTATCATCCGACTCGAAAAAATTAACACGTCACTAAAAAAATCACATTTTTGGCGAAAAATTTGAGACGTGTCACCGATACGTGTCGCAATTATATGATTTTCGTTAATTGACTAGGCATGAATAGTTGCCAAGTAAGTGCAGTTAATCAATGAGAGGGGTATTTTTGTCACTAGCTAAAAACTTGATAATTTATTGGTTAATAAAAAACACGCAGAGGTTGAAAAAGTGTTATTTGATAAAACGTGAGGGACGCAGAGATATCGTTTTCCGATTGAGAAACTTCAATACTAGTCCTCTTCTATTATAATATCTGGAAAAGTCCCTTTAGAAGATCAAACATGTAGCACGACGTCGTTTTTGTGCAATGAGATAGAAAATGGATCGGTTCGATTTAGTATGTATAGTCTTAGGTTTACTTCGTTTTTCTTCGGTCCAATTAAATGTGTATGGACATTATCGGACCACTTTTTTGTTGGACACGTACCTTATGAAAGTATTATTTCAATTATGTAAGTTGATCATACAACATTCATCGACAAAATTCATAAACACACTTCCATCAGTTTTTCAGACAAAATAATGAATGAATTCCATATAAAAATTTAGTCAAAATTAGATTCACCACCAATTTTTCAACATATTTTGTATTGTATATTCATCAAGCATATGCTAAGCTCTATCAAGATTACATCGATCAAATTACTATTTCTATAATAACTTCCTTAATTAATTTATGTGAAATCCAAAAAGGTTACACTTAAAAAGAGACAGAAAGAATATAAAAACGGAAAGAATATAAAGAAGTATCCTGCTTAATTGGAAAAAAAACTGAAAAATGGGAATAAAGATCATGATTGATGATAAATAATGGTTATTGTATTATTAAGAACTTTTGTACAAAAAAAAAGTCAACTGTGCAGTAAGGAATTGTGACTCCAGCTTCCTTCCTGGAAATAATTTTTATCCCTAGACATGTATGGGTGAAGTTGCAGACCAGAGCTACGATAAATGCCAAAATGTGAAAAGGATTTACAGAGATTAAAAAAAAAAAAAAATTACATTCTCTATGAGCCGATGTTATTCGAACGCTGCCGATGATCAAAGGCAACGACCTTGTTGTAAAGGGGAAGACATTGCCAAGAATGGACAGTGGTCTAGCACATTGGGAATCGAGAAACCAGTAGACTGCGGGATACCGATTGGTGAATGTTGGAATTGAACTGCGAAAGGGTAAAAGATGGTGATTGTCTTGTAAATGATGTTTATTGGATGATTATGTTATGAGAGAAAGGAGAAGTCTCACCTGAATGATAAAGACAAGGATGATTCAACAGGTGTTTGCCTTTCACTTTGATCTGGAGTAAGCAGCGACCAAAATACTGCAACGAAATTTAACATTAGGATCTGAACGATGCATTATTATCTTGTACAAACTTAAACCCAATGCATTTTATCCTAAAACTGAAATATGAATCTGAGTAGGAACGGACAATGATAGTGAGAAAGAAAGGGAATTACCAGATTGGTCTGGATGATTTTTAAAACTGGAGCAAAAATATACGTCCTGCATACGAAATTAGCAACATATCAGGATACAAGCGCCAGTTACTTGCATGTCAAGGTTGAAAATATATCTCTTTCATCAATAACAATGCCATAAATCTTTTTATTTTTTTAAATGCAGCACATCAAACCCACCTCTCTCATAGCTTGAGACACATTATGAACCACTTCTGCAAAAGTGGATTTCATTGTCAGATTGGGTTCAGAAGATATGAAGTAGCAAGTTACAAACATGGAGCAGTAGACAAAAGACATGACGAGTACATGGGAAACATGAATAGAAACTCTAAATTACACAATGGTATTTCTTGAAGATGCAGAGGAAAAGAAGTCAGAAACATATCATAGCATCTGAAGGAAAAATTGTCTAAGGCGCAGGATGTGTGCAAAGAAACCTAATATCAGATCTCCTTTTATGCTGAAGGAGTTAAATGATTCATTAGACACTTACCCAAGTTTGAAATGCTCGGCTTCACACCTAGTGTCAAGCCAAGGAAACAGTCATCGTGTTCGGTGTTGAAGTCCCAAAGATTCAACTCAAGATTTGGCATCGCTCCTGCAAAAACATCCAGAAGAAATGAGTAACTAGAAAATACAAAATTATCTGTACTGAAAAATATAAAATGAAAATGCCTGAAATCAAAATACTGACCCATGTTATTTAGCTTCAACTCAAGAGGATCATGAAGTGGGTAAGGAACCCACAAGTCCACCTATACAACAATGTTGGTAGACTTAGCTAATGAAGCAGAGGAGTTTTAAGCACACGGGTAGAGTAGAGATGCGAACGTTACATGAAAAAAATGGATGTTGTAATGCTTTCTCTGCTGTCAGCCTCCTAGATGGGTCCCACATACACAGTTGCTGTGGAAAGTAGAGAAGAAGGATATGAGAAACCAGGCACACCAAATGAACAAAATCACCATCAATCATGACCATCCAAAATATAAAAGATAAATTTTTCACCAAAACTACTCACCTTGATCAAATCAATTGCTTCCGAGCTAGTATTAGGTATAATGTCAGCGAGGTTGGTTGGGAAAATCTATCAAATGAAACTGAATATGAGCAAACCCAAAGCACAGCAAAGGAGAAACCAATCACTGAATCAATCACTGAAATATATATATATATATATATATTACCTCTGAATAACTTATATTCATTAATCGAGAGATATTCCTGGCTTCAGGGAAAAAAGTCCAATCCGGTGCACCAAGTACACAGCATATCTTGTACAATTGATCAATTTCACTACCAAAGAAAGAAAAAGATTCAATGATGAAGTCTTCTATTCTGCACAGCATAGTTATATGCAACAAACTGGAGAAATGATAAATCATCTCAATAGACGATAAGTACAAAATATCTTAAAATAACAAAAATCACCTTTCTCCAGGAAAAATGGGGGACAGAGTGAAAAGCTCAGCTAATATTGCTCCAACTGCCCACATGTCTGCAGAAGCTCTAAAATGTTAGTAATCATACCTAACTATCCAATAACAGACAAAAAAATGAAATGAAATGAAATTAAAAACTAAACTGTATGCAATGACCAGAAAGAGAACAGTGTATACCAATTGCAGGGGTGTAAGATGCGGATTGCAACAAAACTTCTGGTGCACGATACCTGGCAAACATAATTTACCGAAGCCACAAAAGATGAAAAAACTAAAAAGCAACGTGACTGAAAATTTTTTTATAACCACATAGTGTCATGCATGCACACAAAGGCAAATAGAATTACGTGTTTTGATGACGACTTACCACCTAGTAGAAACATAATCAGTATAAGGAGGCAACGAGGAAACTTCTCTAGCCAGACCAAAGTCAGCAATTTTCAGAATGTCATTGGTCACAAGCAAATTCTCTTCACAGACAAAAGCGAAGTCTGGTTACGAACAAGTAACAGGTAACATAGAAATGCATGCATGCAAATGAAAAGGTGATATATAGAAACTGAGAATAGTATAAAAGGAACTTACAGGTTTTAAATCCCTGTGAAATAGCCATTTCTATGCATATGTGCCAATCCTTGCAGAAGTTGAGACATAAAGCTCCTTATTTCTTCCTCAGAAAAGGGCCGTGATCGTTCTTTCATTATGTGGTAAAGGTTATGTTCCTAGCATTGAGAAGTAAAACATAACGCACTAGCTGATGAAAAATCAATCAACACAGTTCTCAAAAGGTTGAGGGGAGGATATCATACTTCTAATTACTATTAATGATTAACCTAAACTTCAAGGTAACGTCGAAACTGATGACTCAACCAAGCATTAGCTTAATGTTATGTATTTATAGGAGACAAACAGCTCACTGTGCATTTAGTTATAGTTGCTTGTTCTTCATTTTTATCCACAAAATGAGTACAATTTGTACAATGGGTGAACAACGAATCAATCATACAGTCTTCAACACAGACGCTCTCTTTACACCAACTGTCTATGGCAATCAGTAAAAAGTAAAAATACCGAGATAAAGTCAGATACCATGAATTCAAAAATGAAGAACAGCTCATTGTGTTCCCTGACAACCTCTTTCAACTTTATGATGTTAGGATGATTCAATTTACAAAGGGCCTGCAGAGGACATTACAGGTTCAGTCAACCAAGAAAATGCATAAAATGATGCAAAACTGTTGGATTTCTAACTGAGACTAGCAAATAACATGCAGAATTAACACGCAATGAATGAAAAGCACGAACCTTAACTTTCGTAGATTAACGCATTCATCCCAAAGGTAGAATTTTCTCTTCATTTTCTTGACAGCAACCTAGGAACAGAGAAGCATTAGAAGATTCCATTTGCATAAGAAGAAGACCATAAAGGATAATAACTGTACAAGTAAAGAGTTTCTCACAATTTCATGTGATTCCATATTGAAGGCCTTATATACAGTCCCGCAAGTTCCATCTCCAAGCTCTTCCAAAATTTTATACCTGCCGACAAATAAAAGTATTATAGAAAACACCACAAGTCTTGCACAAGGAAAAAGGGACTATCTCTGCAAGAATTGACAAGACATTTACCTTTCCATAATTACAGTGTGAAAAATGACCATCAACAGTCTGTTAATGGATTTCTAAAAGCCTCAAAAAGAGATGCTGTTGACACAGTGTCGATTACTGTCTTGTTTAAAAGATTTACTGCTAAGCTGTAGCATGAAATGTATGATTTTGATAGGAAGCCACTTGTCATTGAAAGTATGATTCAGTATAAGCCAAAAGTTTATCAACATTCTTAAGCGCAGCTTCCAGACAAGCTGCAACAAACTCGTTGCATCTAAAAAACCACCGGTCAATGTGAAATCCACTAGAACTCCTTAACCAATTTATCAATCCATCCTTCTTCTTTGGTATTATGCTTCATTAACACTGATCTTGCTGAAAATTGGCACTTCAACTGCATAAAAAGAGAAATCTGTCAATAGAACTATAAAAATCAAAAAACCAAAGTAATCCAACTGAAAAAAAAAATACTAATAAACTAATACTCATTCTACGCAGCAGCAGATCACACAATTGATTACAAAGCCAAGAAACAACATGATCACAACTACATTGAGGCAAAAGCAGGTTTCTTAGATTAAGATACGCTAATCTGTATGATGACTGGAAACTGTAGCTCACTGAAAAATGAAGTGAATGTTATCAATCAAGATTATAATGTTAATATATATATATATATATATAATCCCAGGCGAGCCTTCTCTCAGCTCAATGTAAAACGAAAATTGAACAAAGAACGATGAAAAACGACAGCTTAACACCAAAGTATCCATCAGCAAAACGCTAATTGTACACCAAAATGAATTGATTCAATATCGAAAATTGTTTCAAATTTGAATTTTTATGAGAGGAATCAAATTATATGATTACCATGTATGTAGTACACGGAAGAACATTATTTGACAATAATAAATCAAACAGAGATAGATACAAGGAGAGAAATATTCACCGATTTTAATGCAATCAGAGACAGAATTCCTTCATCTATTTAACAATTACAGATCAATTCAATAATAATAATGTCAATATGGAATGAAAGAGAGAGACTGAATGAATGTTACTGGAGAAGAGAAGCTGGATGTGAAGCCAAAGAGAAGAAACCAAAAGGAAATAAAATAAAAAAATTATATTTAAATTTTTTTAAATTAATTAATCGAAATTTCTTTTCTTTTTTGGTTTTTAAAATAATGAATCGCAAGTTGTATTGAGGAAGGAAACGTGGTCCCCTTTTGAATGACTAAAATAGCCCTTACAAGGTTTTCTAATGGCATGTTTCCTTCTGCTAATGACCGATACTACCCTTTGCGTAGATGGATAAGGATTAAAAGTTACTAAATAGCGTCTGTTGACAAATATAGTTTTAGGGTATTTTCGTCATTTAATTGAGTGCCCTTCTAACTTTTTGCTTTGGCGTGTGGTTTATGCAATTCGTTTGGGTACCAACTACCAATTCGTAGTTGGTTTCACATTGCCGATCGATAGCGTGATGGTCGGTCGGATCCGGTTTGTATAACTCATTAAATTTTAATTCCGGTCCGTCCAAACTCAAACTCTCGATGATATTTTTCACCGATAAATATTAATGATTCTTATTTCCATTTTTATAATTAGGCTTAAGTAAGAGACTGAATCAATATCGTTTAATACAGTTTACAATCAGTATAATAAATTAATTAAGCGATAATTAAACATGTATTAACTAAATAGTTTAAGGTTAATAATTCAAAAATAAATTTAACTGCAGTAAACCTGTGATGGAATTGTTAAGTGGTAACTAAACCGAACTTATAGAGACAATTTATGATTTGATGATACTTTTGAGTATGGTAAATTGTGATTCCTAAATCTCTTTTACGGATGACAACGGAAATCGAGACTTTGCGTGGAACGGTGATGGACTAGCTCAATTGAATTGATACTGAACTAGTGTCACTGATCTCGATTCAATTTAGTTGATACTGAACCAGTGACGTCAAGAACAATTTGCGTATCCGTAGATTTGATGATTTGATTGATTCGATAAAGTAGCGATAAGATGTTCGTGCTATGAGTCTCTACTAAATATGCGAGTTTGAGTTGAGACTAGTGATTGAATCAATTATAACTATATTGAAGTTAAACTGATTCAATACAATTGACGTGCAAACGATAAGTCTCTCGTATAAACTGATAATGAGATCTAGAGACTTATGAACAAATCAAACTAATGATATTGAATTGAACGCGTTGGATTTGATTTGAATAACGAGAGTAACTCTGGGACGAGTATTGACTCGTTCAGTTGTTACATGGATTGGGTAGCGGAAACAATCTCGAGTCGAATATGGATTCGATCGGTATTGCTATATAGTAATATGTGGCGAAAGACTTCGTGCTAATGATTTGATCTCATTAGTTTGAACTTGTTGGAGCATATAAACGTTGTAGGTTTTGTTGGCACAAAAATAAAATTCAACACAATAAAAGATAACAAGAGATTAACACGAGAGATTTCAATGCAAACACTTTGCGTCTTTTATTTATATCATTGTTTCATGTGTTAACAAACACCTATTCTACGAGACGATAATGAAACCAAATAAGAGTTCTTACGATAATGGGAAAAAGCCTCCGAATTACCCCATAAATAAAGACAAGTCATTTGCTTACTAGTGCTAGTAATCGAGATTGTCAAGAACTCAATTCTTGGTACGGAACGATGACATGTCGTAGGAACGTAAAACGTGAGTTCGTAAACGAACGGAATGTTACTATCTTAAGATTAAAATAAATATATATGTGTAGAATATTAAAATATTATAAGTAATTCATAAAGGAATAACAAATACTTGTTAAGCAATACTCAAATCAATGATAATAAATTAAATAGTTGCAACGACCACGTCCAATTTAACTATCGAAAAATTTCAACTAATCGATCGATAAATTTTTATTAAGTTATAATTAAGTTTATAGCCGGTTTCAAAAGTCGATACCAAGTTAATTTGTCGATGATAATCTGAAGTATAATAACAAGTAAAAGAACTAAAAACACAAAAAGTAGCAGTTGTCAAGAGAGGACGGTATAAATATTTTTCCTGTATCACCTTTGACAAATTTGTATTGTCAAGGCTAAAAGAACAGTATCCAAATAGAGATTTCAAACCACATAGCCATAAACCTTTAAAACAATTTACATGATTTTTTTAAAAACCTATAGAAATCTACAATTAGACTCTATATTTGCCTGGCAACAAGTCAATATCGCACCATTCAATACATATACAAAAATTATTACAATCCGATGAACTACACATATATGTTCAACTATTACCATAGACAAATTCCTACCCCTCTCGAATACACAGCCACGTACAAACCAAAATTCAACCATAGACAACAAACCATGAAAATCAATTCCAAAATGTCAAAAAGCCTACGACAATGGCAGTTGAAACACCACCCTATAGTTCATAAATGTAACCAATAATTCAACCGATATAATCCTAGTATAAATTAGATTTCCAGTCCCAAATTTACATATAGAAAGCTCTCTCCGTAACTAAAAATCTACACAAACCAAGTTCAAGTTTACGGAAGCATAAATTACTCGAAAGCTAAGAGAAGTTCTAAAGCTAAAAACCTACCCATAAACCATATTGTCACCGGAAAACCTTTGTCCGTCGCTGTGACTGAGCCGAGCCACCCAAACCGACGGAACCAGAACCATTGCTCGACGAGAAGAAGAGAAGGGAGCACCGGTTACCTTAAATCGAGTAACGACACTGTGAACGAGACTCTCTGCCGCAGTGAACCAGAGACGTCCGAATGAGCCATTTGAGTCCGAAACTGACGCCGAGACGAGGAGAGCAGCGAGCTGAGCCATCATGGACGCGGGAAGAGTCGACGTCCGTCGGTTCCGCCAGTGAACCACCGCCATCGACACTTCAAATCGTTGGTAAGCCATCGAAAACACCTCTGTTCCTCTGAAAATTACACTAAAATGAACCTTAGGAACCCTACTATAACATATTAAAAGTTTAGAGCGAGATAACGAGTAATTAAAAATCGAAAACCGAAACTTCAAAGCTTAGATCCGGCCAAACGACCGTGATTTTGGACAAAACAACCTCACGATCGTAATCTACTCGTAAAAATGAGTCGACCGTATGAATTTCGCCACATTCAGCAACGACCGGGCGGCCTCCACCGTGAACGGCGGGTCGACCGCCATGCGAGGTCGCCGAATCCGGAAAATTTCGGCCGACCATCGTCCGTCTAGAGTGAGAAGATGAGCTAGAGAGAGAAAAGAAACGGAGAAGAAAATGAACTGTACTCGACTCCGAAATCGAGTTTTTAAAATCGATTTTTGGTTAAATGACCGTCTTGCCCTCAAGTCTTTAAAGTAATTACAAACATACCTTCGTCACCGAAATAGTCAAAGGGTAACATTGTCTTTTCTATAATTCGAACCTGAGTTTTTTTTCCGAACCTAATAAAATCATTTTTACTGGTCCCGAACCTACTAAAATTTTATATAGTAGGTAAAATAAATTGTCCTAAACATGAATATGTAAAAATTGGATTTAATAGAGATCAGATTTATTTTATTTTGATTTTTGAAGTTATTTAAGGTTAAAAGAAATGATTTTAATGTAATTAATTGTTTTAAAAATTATTTAAAGTAATAACTCAATTTAGAAAATTATGAAAAAATGATAATATATTATTTTAAATGATTTGGAATTTTGTGTGAATTTTCTAAATATATTTTTTAATTATAAAAATATTTAATTGAATAATTTGATTAAGGAAAAATTAACTTATAGATTATAATTTAAGAAAGATTTTAAGATAAAGATTAATATAGAAGGAAATAGATAAAATTTTTAAATTTAAAATAGAGTTATTACGACGAGTGTGACACGTAGGATTTAATTCGTGTAATTTATTTTCAATAAGCTTAAGTACATAAGGATATTAATAATCGTTATTTCGATAGGTCGATAGATTGCGATGGATAATAGTACGAGGACGAATCGATGAGCTATTTGAGGTGAGTGTTACTTTGATTTTCTCTATGATTGTATTTTACTGTTTTATGAACTATATATTACTATGCCATATAAATGATTTTCGATAATGCTTTACGATTTATTTAAATATATGGCATAGATATGTATTATAGATTTTAAACTGGAGAGAACCTTCATAAACCCTAAAAGCAAAGTTTTTCTTTGCTTCTTAATGATTTAAAAGCAAGTTTTTGCTTTACGTATAAATGAAAAGCAAGTTTTGCTTTATTATACATAAATACGAACCCAATAAACGAATGTTTTATTTAATGATGGGATTTGGTCGACTTCGTGGCGACCCAATCCTTAATGAGTACTAGGTCCTTGTGACCCCGTTGTCAAGGTCCGATCGAAGGTACGACTCCCCTAATATATCTACAATATTAGTCGGAGTTATATATGCGCTCCGTGTTGAAGGGTTGATGGTAGACTAACGGTTTTCCAATGTATGGGTTCGATGATAAAGTAACGTTTAATGAATATTTTTGTTTGCTTTCAAAATTTATTTTAATAAAGTAACGATTTAACGATATCTTAACGTTTAACGAATATTTGTTTGTTTTTCAAAAATACTTACATTGATTGAAACTTTGAAATGTTTTAAATGGATTTTATGCTTATTAATGATAAAATGATTTAAGAATGTTTACGTTCCAAATGTATCAAATGTTTTATCTTGATAAATGTTTCAATTAAATGTTTTTCAATGAAAAACCTCACTAAGCATTATAGCTTACGGTTTTTCTTTCCCAAAAATATATTTTCTTTCTCTCCAGGTTAACAAAAAGTAAATGTCTGGGCTACGAGGCATCAATAGGGTCCGCTTCCGCAAAGTTACGAAAGGACTTACGATGAACGAAGGTACCAACCAACACCGCTTTCGCCTCGTTAAAACGGGTCTGAGAAATCGTACGCCACAATAGTTGTCAATTATAAAGTTCAAAACATACATACAATCATAAAGTTTCAAATTGATAAGTCATTTTTAATTATTACTATATTTGCTTTGTTTGGCCATAGACCGAGAGGTCAGAGATTCATGAGCTAAAAAAAGGTTTTGAACTTAGAGATATAATTTTAATGAGGTCATCAATGTTTTAGAATTTAATCCATTTTGTCCTTATAGTTTATGTATAAAATGTACGTCAAAATTTCAAAACTACATCACATAACATAAAAAAAAAAGAGAGACGTTCCTACATCCTTGAACACGTTCCCACCGTTCTTACATCGTTCCCCACTACCGATCCAAAACTTTTTAACTCAAGGAATGTACGAACGACCTATGTTCCTAACAACCATGCCAGACTGTGACTCTAAGACAACTAGACTTAGGTGTACAACCTATTCTATGACTCCTATTCCTACTTAGAAATAGCCAACTAGTACTCTCGATTTTATCTTCTCAAATTGAGCCGAAGAAACCAACGACAACAAACAAGCGGTCCGAGCGAAAACCTCTCTCTCTTTATTTCCTCTCACAAAATGCCGTTTATACCAAAATGATATGGGGCGTGAGAGTCGTCCTTTACTTATAGGTGAGTATTTGCCTTACATCACTAAAACTTGATAACAAGATCAAATGCGATTTGATTATGATCGTCTTTGATCCCTTATTCAAATATTTAGTTTCCTAGCACTGAATTCACGATGCTAAGTATTCTGAGTCAAAAAGGAACATAATTAGATTATGTTTCCTTTCGTTTTGGCGCGTTGATTTAGTCAAGGCCGAATTATGTTTCCTTATCCTTTTATGCGTGCTGGTTCAATCAAGGATGTATCTTCGATCTTGTTCCTTTTATGCCGCATGTCTTCATTTCTTCCCTTCGAACTCCAAATCTTTGTCTCCCAAAAATATGTATTTGTTTCTCAACCTTGGATGTTGCCATCTTATCGATCCTAAACGATTAATTTACCGTATCTCGTTTGTCGACTCCTCTAATATGCCAATCCAAGCGATGCCTTCATTCAACTATCTGTTTCATATATGATCGTGATCTTTACCTCTTGATGCTTGTCAACCGTTGATCACTATTAGAAATCCTAGCATCCTCTCTTAGCTAAGGTTATTTTTGTCGGGCTTCATATTTGGACACTTAATTCAACCCTTTATTAACATATACCACATGATATATTTATGAATCATTATATCATATGATTCGAAAAATTATTGAACTAAAAATGATTATAAAGTACTTCTCCATACTATCAACAAGTATTTACTTTCTAGTTTTCCAAATTCCTTCTCGATCGATCCCTTAAAATTTCAAAACCAATGCTCTTCTTTGGTCCCACCAGAATTGGCATATCCCAAGTCCATTACTTGTCATTTATAAGCTTTTTACTAAAGAGGATACTTGTTTTATCAAAAATTCACCTCCTATGAACCAGACTAAAAACTTTAAAATATGTTGACACTCATAATTGCTCATAAATAGTTCGTTTCTTTCTTTGAGCATATGTGGTTGTTTGGGCTTCCATCTTCGTCACTCGATGTCAAAAGTGAACAACCCAAATTAATGGGTTATAAATGGGATGTTACTAACCTTTGACACATTTTTATTCTTATGTAGCATTATTTATTTTTCAAATGGGCTTCTTTCGGAGCATTTAGGCATCAGTTTCCAGTATAAGAAATTTTTCACAAAATTCCGATTGTACAAAATTTTCATTTTTGCCGAAAATATCGTTCGGTAGCACATTTTGCTTTCTCTTTTCTTAGAAAGTTTTCATAATTTGAAAGATGGAGATGCTCGAAATTTGACTTTTCAAATTGGAAAAAGTGAGACATGGAGCTAACAATAATGTATTTGTTTACTATTATATCCCCGACAATAAATATATCATTGCACTTAACTTTCGTTTTCATATTCACATTTTACTTTCTCTCTACATACCATCATTCCTTCTACTTCTCTCTTCGTTTTTCCTCGATTTCTAGTCATGAAAATTTGTAGATGTTAGATATCTTTCATCCATATGTCTTTTCTCAACATAAAGACCTCAATAAATCCATTTTATTTATCATTTTTCTCTTTATCTCTCTTGTCTACATCTTGAGTATCGACTTTCGTCCAAATGAGATTCATGATCCCTCTCACCCCAAAACGAGACCCCGATTGATGTCACTTACTATAGTGGTGGT
>JANIEQ010001859.1:0-10334 GCA_024708375.1 Oxalis stricta
CATCATCGCACATATCAATTAAATAATGATAGGATGACGAAAAATACTAACTTTGATCCATCCGAGAGCGTGAGCCGAATGACTTGAATGTTTTTTCTAGTCGCTCTGATACGAACTTTATTGTTTTCCCGAATGAAGAAGAAAACTTCCAGGGAGAAAGAAAAAGCTCATATGTTATTTTTTTCTTGTATTTCTGCTTTGTTTTTATTCTTGTATGAATTTAGGGACCATAGCATAAGCCCTTAAATTGTTTAACTGAGACGCTAATGGGTCCATTAACTATAAAATATCGTTTTGGAAGCTTCTACACATAAGGCCCATTCACCGAATATCCATATATATTTCCTCAGCCCACGTAATTAACGATTAGTCGATCGCGTATATTAATACCTTGATATATAATTAGAGGACAATTTATGTATAAACAAATGTACGCGTGTGACCCGTAAATTCAACTGACATATTTTATCTTATATAAATAATAGTGAAACTTTTCAATTTTAAATTTGTTCCAATTGAGAAATTCAATTACAAATTGAATTGCAAATTTTATTGTCAAATCAACATCCGACACATGGCTTTTATTAATGAATAGTAATTTGGCATATTATTTTAAAACTTTAAGTTTAATTAGATTTTAAGTTACAGATTTTAATCAATGATATTATTTTTCTTTTCCTATTCTAATTAGAAAATCAAAACACAATAAAAATATAATGATTTCTAATAAAATTCTATCAATTAATTTTTTTAATATAATAATTTTATTCCTAATCAATTTTCTATTTATTATTTAAAAGTTATCCCTAATAAAATTTATATCTACCTATTTCAGTCACGAAATAAATACAAACTTTTACATATAATTTACGTTGAAAAATTTGTCTCCATTTTGAAGACGGAAGAATATTATATTTATGTATTACCAGTTCAAAATATACTCACTAGAATACGTGTGATTGAGACGGAAATTTATTCTGTCGCATTGTGACAGATTCTGGGATCTCTTTCCTACCGAATTGAAAAACATGAGTTTGACTTTTCTATTTCGCACATCAACGGATTTTTCAACAGAATATTCTGTTGCTAGTTAGATTCCGATGGAATTTTCTGTTAATAGAAAAAAACATTGCCAAGGAACTTAGCAACAGAATTTTCTGTTGCACCTGTTATTTCAACGGAATTTACAGTTGCACTTATAAATGCTTGTGCTACAGAAACATCCATCGCAAATATAATTATGGCTAAGTTAGTTCAACTACTTAACTTTAGCATTTCGAGGGAATTGCGACGTGGTATTTAGTCGGATATTTAGTCGGAATTTGGCTTTTCAATTTTCATTATAATTAATAAGAAAGATTTTCAATTTTCATAATTAATTTATAATTAATTTAAGTTCTTAGATACAAAATATTACTGAATTCTTATATTGAAGTTTTATTATCATGAATTTTATCAATTTGATGACTATGTCCTTTAATTTAATTTATAAAAATATTATTTATAATTAATTATAATTATATGAGTTAGAGTGGTAAATAAAATAAAATAAAAAAGACATGAGAAGAATAGTTTCTCTTAGAACACGAAATGGCCTGTTCGGGGAGGCTCGGTTTTTGAATTTTTTTGAATTTTTTTATTTTTTCACAAAATTTTCATTTTTTTCTTTTAAAACTTTGTTCAGTTGATGATTTTTGTTTTCATTTTTTTTGAGAATTTTCATAAAATTCTCTAAAAAATGAGATAGTCAAATTTGAAGTTTTCAAATTACTGAAGGATTGAATTGAAAAAATGGAAACGTCAGGGATCATAATGTGTTATAACAAAATCAATCTCTGCCTAATCAATCTCTCCCTTCTTCCTCTCAAATTCCAGGGCACCGCCACTCTAAATTACGACCACAACAATCAGACGTCATCGCTCCTCCTGCTTGTCCTCTCACTCCCTCAAACCCAAAATCATCCCTTTTCTCTTGAGTGAAGCTCGCATATGTCCGGATCCCTTTGATTTCTCCGACGCGAAGGATTAGCCGGCTGTTGATCTCGATTTCGATGCCGAATCTTGTCGCGTCAAGCTTGCTCGTCCTTGTCCCGATTTCGAGAGCTCGACCGTCGGCTTGCTCGAGAAGCCCTATCGTCGTCACCGGTATTGAAGATCCGATTTTGACTTTTGAAAAAAGGAAAATTTGTACACTGAACAAGTTTTGGACAAATTAGAAAATGAAATGGAAATTGGGAAGAACGGTATTTTTTAAAAAACGAAAAGAAAATGCGCGCCCTAAAGTTTTTTTTATAATTAGAAACTTGAGTTAAAAATAAACATTAAATAGGTAAAAAATCAAGATAATGGGTTGGGGGATTCGAAACAAGGGATAATGGGCTCGACCAAGCCGTGTTTGTAGGGTGGATTTTCTATTTCTTCACTCGTTCCTTAAACCCTCTTATTTTGCTCCTGCCATCTATTGTCAAAAAAAATATATATATTTAAAAAATTATTTTGCTCCCGCCATCTACTATAACAATTGGAAGACCTCTTATTTCTTCCAACCATCTCTATATATGCTTAAAGACAAGTTTCATTATAACGAAAATTATTTTTATGTCAGTAATGGTTTGATATGAAATTTAGTAATTAATCTCCCATCTCATCTCATTGAGTTGTGTTCAAGGTACGAATAAAGCTCAACTTATCTCTAAAAAATTTTAATTGTCTTTAGATGCTTTCGAATGATAAAAATACACATACCCACTAAGTATTCATGATAATTACCATAGATTCTGGAGTGGACATGATATTTATTTGTTTAATTTCATGTTTGTTCATATTGCGAGAGATTGTTGTTTATTTTTATTCGGCTTCTTGTTTCTAATGATTTTGATTGTTCGATGGGTTTTGTTCTCGACTTTATTGCTTTCTATTTTAAGAGATTGTTAAGCTTTTGGGAGCTTGAAAGGTCCGATATTTTTGAATTCTTAACTGATTGGTAAACTTCATGTTTGTGGCTTGATGAGCTTGGAATCATCTTGTTGAATTTGCTAGTTTAATGTGTCTCATCAACTCGTACTAGGGTGTTGTTTCAATGGCGAATTCAATATTATGTTGAGGGCTCTGACTAGTTTGTTCATCAAAATCTTGAATATTTTAGGAAGTTTTAATAATAGTGCTTGTAATGATTTTAGTTGTTTTTCATGATGCGGTATTTCGTAATGGTAGGCAAGTCAAAACCTGGTGTAAAATCCAAGAAGAATAAGAATTCATGTTCACGCCTTCTAAGTTCATGCCAACTACTAAATCATTGTGTACGACACCTCCTTTAGCTTCATCGATCAACCACATGCATCTTCATCCATCTCGTCCTCGTCTACGTGCACCTCCGTCCACAATCGGACCTCCACGTGCATACACTCGATACTACCAATCAATCGCATCCAATGCCTAATTCGATACGTCAATCTAGATGCATGCCTCCTCCATCTATATCCATTCCTCCTCCGACTCATGAATCAATTGGTTTGCGTATGCCTCATGTCTCTTCATCTGATCTAAAGAATCACTATGCGGGAGATGAATCGGCTTGATGAATCTAATTCTATAACACATGCCCAGAGAATGGTTCCATCTTGCAAAGCTTGATGTCATCATATGTGGCAAAGAGTAATTGATTTTATGATAATAAATGTTACTTTCATATCTAAAAACTATGTTATTCATATCGTCATTGTGTTACGTGATTTTCTTAGCATTCGGCTTGTTCTCATGCCATATCTTCATATATCGAGAGTCATTTCAAAGGAGTATGGCCAACATGAAAAATGATCCCAAAGAAAGACGCGGAGACTTGTGGTTTTTGCTTTTATGGTAAGGATCAATTTTTTGTAAACATATAAAATGCCATATTTTGTTTTTGTTGAAAGTATTCTGATTTTTATCTCTTTTTAACCGAGCTAGTCAATTTATACTTGAGGAATATCTTAAGAAATTTAATTTATTATATTTTTCATATATGGCATGATCCTTTAATTGGCCTGAAAATGATGGATATGACATATGGAAGTTGTGGGAATCTAGAGGTTCCATTATATTGAACAATAAAATGCATCTTGTAAGAAACTTAAGCTAGCAACCAAGTTGGATACATGCAAATGAGTGGCCTGGGTTTTAGCCATTTGGGGGACTGGTGATTATAAGAAAATACGTAAAACAAGCTCGTGATAATCGTATTTACATAAATAATGGGCTTGGGTACACGGTTAATCGTAGTGGATGTCTTACGGTCATGACTTATGTGAAGAGAGGTAGTAACTTGTATTTTATTATTTGTATCATTGTAATAGCACTTAGCGATATATTTGTTTTGAATTACATACCAAAAAAAACAGGTGTGGATCTGTAGTGACGACATGCTAAAGAAGATGCATCGTAAGACTACAGAGGATGGGGAGGAGATTTGGTGTGCTCCGCACTTAAAAGATATGCATGTATGTCATATATACTATGCTTTGCATTATTCTTCAATTAAACATGCTATTTTTGGGTTTGGTTTTTGCATAAATATTTTCAGCTTATAAGTTGTTGATGCATTACACTATTGTCGTATGAAATAGACTAATAACTTGGGCCCGGTTTCTGCGTAATGCTGATTTATGTCGTCTGTCATTGTTTGTACTTCGATATTCATACTTTAATGTGCCTTTCATTTGTAAATATTAATTTAAATTTTCATTTTATTTCCTTGAGGAAGGAAAACTACAAACTAAAGTGGAATGAGGCAAGTTCAAGCCAAGTCTCCTACTTACGGATCCATCACAAGTAAATGAGGAAGCAATACCAAATGAGGCTCAAATTTGGTTTGAAGTGGTCAGTGGGTGTAACAAGAAGGGGCGAATTCGGGTTTGGCGAGGGGGGCGCATTTATTAAACGTGGGATCACGTCCCTCGATGCGATGAATAAAGGAAAGGAAAAATTATATTGTGCTGAACTTTAAAAGAAGTATGAAGATTTGGAGAAAATGGTCGCTACGCTTTCAGCAAATCAAGCTCTTAATGCTCATTACGGCAATATACATCCTTGGAATTATCTCCATTCCCATCCCGGTCTAGTTTTTTTCTTACTTCTTGCGGTTCACATTTCGCTACATTAACTTGATTATATTTTGTGTTATGCTAGTGAATAGCAAATTATTTATAATTTTATTAAACTTTTGCCGAGAATACTATCCATCGACAATGCCATCGGGTTATGATCGACCACCACTACCACCTGTTTGTCCACCAGCAGGCTACCCACAACCATCGGCGCCACCTAACTACTCTCGAGCACCACCACCGGCACCATTCTCTCAAGCACCACCACAAGAATTCTCTCAAGCACCACCACAATCGATCGGCAGCATTCTCTCGAGCACCACCACCACCGGCAGCATTCTCTCAAGCACCATCCCCACCACCGGCCATTCTCTCAGAAAAGGCACCAACATCGTCTCATCCACCAACCTAACCAACCTAAAGCTTTTCGACCATGTTGAACAAGCAATCTCATCAAATGCTTGATGTATACAATGATCGGGATAATGGGATCGATGGATGAGGAGGCTTGATAATGAAGAGGATTACGGGAGTGAGGTATTTTTAAGATAATTGTTAGTATTTTGGTTCATTTCTCTCGTTTCTTATGATTATTACACTTATATTTCTATTCTTATGTCACTTTTGTTATACGGGATGATGATGAGCTAGATGAAATGGTTCGGTGAAGGTTGATGAGCAAGATGAGCTAGGTGTCACTTTCGTTTACATACTTTTGAAGTATTTTAGAAATATCCTGGATTAATGTCTTTTTTGTATTACGTCCAGGATCGTAAGAATATCCCGGATTAATGGTTTTTGTATTTATCTAGATCGTAGGAATCTACATATGCTTTTGTGGATGAACACATATGCTTGTTTAGATGAATGTCTTTTGAATAAAAGTAATACTTATGATCGTGGAAGTTGTTTACATTAGTTCATGTGCAAGTCGTAATACTTATGATCATTTTTTCTCTCAAATTTCTTCAGCTATGTTTCACTTGATTTAACACTAACATATCATGTTAGTAAATGTTGTCCTCAACGCGCTAAAGTCACCGAAAGACATTCATTAACAAATCTTAAAATTAACAAAAACACTACAATCATTTGATCCAAAATAACAAGAAGTCATCAAAGCTGCATCTTCATCATCTACTAGCCATCATCCTCCTGTATAAGAAAGACAAGATAAATTTAACCATCTCATTCAACATTGTTAGGAAATTCAGATTAGCGGATATCTCTTACATTGAGCAAAGTAAACAATACAAAATTGCATTATGTCGGTATAAAATCGAAAACAGCAGTTGAGACAAATAAACATGAAATTAATTATAACAAGGACTCTTATATTATAAAACTACAATGAACAATGTATAAAATGATGAAATTGAATTACCATTGATTAAACATGAAAATTGAAAAACCATCTAGTTATCATGACCATGTACAGCTGATCATCTTGTATGATACATAAAGAAAAAAGCAATGTACCAATGTTGTCTTCTTCTCCTTCTTCTTCTTCTTCTTCCACCTCTTCCATTTCATTTCCTTCATCTTCCTCATCCTTGATATATTCTTCTTCTTCCTCTGTGTTTCTTCTTCTTCCCCCAACCTCGGCATCCTCATCATTATTTACGGTAAGTTATTTAATTCTTCTTTAAAAACTTCAACACATGCCCCATTATGTTCGACTAAGGATCCAACAAACCCCTAGCCATAGGCTACAACTACAGTTTGAACACCCTCATGTTGAAAAGCGGTTCCATAGTATGGCTACGATCCAGCGTGTTCCTCGGTTTAGTCTTCATCACATGACCCACCAATTTGCTTGTCCCCTCACATTTGAGGATAGAGAACATAATATATTTGCCATGGTTGTTGAGGAAGTTCAAATGAATCATATTTTTTATACTTTCGTTTATGATTTACTTCAACAATATCATATTTTTTATTAACTTTAATACCTTTTCTTGTGGTTGAATCAAACCAATGCCAATTAAACAAATCAACTGAACTTGCACCCAAATACTTTAATTGAACTACCTCTTTAAGTGTGCCATAAATCACCTTTGCTTTGCGGACGATCTTTTTCTCTTTTGCTAATGGGGATGATCGATCGATATTGTGGTTGAAGGATCGGTTGGCTGACTTTGCGGTAGTATCGGGGCTGTTTGTTAATGAGGATAAGAGTGCAATGTTTGTGTGTAGGGGTGTTGAATCGAGTAGACAATGCAATTGGTCAGAATGAGTGGGTTCAAAGAGGGACATTTGCCGAGTTAAGTATTTGGGGGTTCCTTTAGTATCCACTTTTCTTAAAAAAGAATACTTGTTATGAGTTGGTGGAAGCTATATGTAAAAGATTAAATGGTTGAGGCTGTTCGTTCGCTTTCATATGCGAGGAGACTCCAATTATTGCTATCAGTGTTACGGAACATACAAGTCTATTGATGCTTATCATTTTTGTTGCCTAAAGCAATTGTTAAGTTGATAGATAGGAAGTGTCGTTCTTTTCTTTGGGTGGGTATGGAAGGCTCAAGGAAGAGTCCGGTTTCTAGGAAATCGGTATGTCTTCCGAAGAAATAAGGAGGTCTAGGTGTGTTTGATTTGCAAAAGTGGAAAGTAGCGGCTATGGGCAAACAGTTGTGGCAAATTCTTACAATGAAGCAATCTTTGTGGGGCTACTTGCGTAACAAGAACAAAACTCCGAAAGGTTGAGCTTTTGGGGCATCCGAAAGTTGCTCGGATTCCAGTCGCTGCCTAGAGCTCATTGCTTAAGCTTTGAGCAGTGTTTAAACCATTCTATCGATATATCTTAGGGGTGGAGAAAGACATGTCATTTTGGTTTGACCCTTGGGTTAATGGAAGAGCTTTACATGATTTGTTTCCCGACATTACTTTTTCGAGACTCAGCTGTTAAAAGAGAGGCCAAAGTCAGGAGAGTTGTGGCATTTGCACCAATTGCATTTGTCGAGTCTCCATAGCACTAGAATGATTGCTTGCTTTGCTCGGGCGAGTTGTACAAACTTGTCCAATTTCCAGCTCATGGAGACACTATTAGATGGGAGGGGCACTCATCGGGTTGTTACTCGATTGCCTCGGATTATGAGGTAATTTGAACACGACGAGCTAAGGTATGTTGGTATCGGCTAGTATGGGGTCCAGGACCTCCAGCAAAGCATCGGTTTATATTACAGTTGGTAGCTATTCGGGGTCGTTTAGTTGTTAAAGCTCGTTTGGTGAAATGGGGGTTATGTCCTAATGCTTTATGTAGTTTTTGTGGTCAGGAGGATGAAACTATGGACCATCTTTTCTTTGGGTGTGGTTTTGCTTCCTCGGTATGGGCTAGAATGTTGCTGATTGGAAGAATTCATAGACAACTAAGGTGTTGGACTTCATGCTATAGATTGGTTTGCTAAGAAGACGGAAGGGAAATCGAGGTTGGCTATGTTGAGAAGAGTTATTTTTTTCGATACTTGTGTATTTCATTTGGAGTGCTAGGAATTTGCTTATTTTTCAACAGAAAAGTTGTAGTGTACAGGCAGTTGTTAGGAATATCAGGGAGTCTATTGTCCTCACTTCAAGGTATAGGGAGGATTTTTTTGAGGGATTTTGCTGAGTTATTGGCATGTATAGATAGGGGAAGTTATGATGTTTTTGTGAAGTGAGGAGTGTTTTGGGTTGTATAAAATTTGGTTGTATACTTTGGTTGAAATAAAATTGTTCTTGTTCAACAAAAAAAAAAAAACATACACTCCACTGTTAGAAGTTTTTTTACTTGTGCCATCAGTATGGAAAATGTGCCCAGATACAAAATATTTTTGGAATATTTCCAAAATCTTAGCTAGGACCATATGCTAATATCTTCAAATATTGATTTTGAACATTGTCATCTTCATCACATACCTAGACATGACACACACAAAACTTCATTATATGAATAAAATTAACCTTAGAATTTGTAAAATATCTTTTTTAACATTAAAATATTTAAAAACTACAACTTACATATTCTTCAAACCATTTACAAGAAATTATCTTGAATTGATTGCTCCACGTCATGGGTAGTGGCATGAGGATAATCATGTTTTACTAGTTGCTTAAATTCCCTGTAAAAAAAATAAAAATATTTTGTTACTTAGCATTTACAACACGTTGAAATATAAACAAATGTACTAAGACAGTTTTACTTACTAACAAATGGCTTTACTTCGTCGTAATTTAAAAGCACATACAAACTGGCTATTGCAAGCTCCTTATCTAACCAAGACATCTCTTCTTTTTCTTTCCACACGCCTTTCATGCTTTCTTGAAAATAGATAGAGTGGGTAGGGTTCTGTCATCACAACCCGTCATCCTGATTGCTCCTAATCAGTGTTAGCCTGGTTTCGATATTAGGATGAAAATAGTATGAACAAAGTATGAAGTCTCTGAAAAAGAATGGCACACAAATAGAGCCTTCTACACGCCCTGTTCTTTACCATACCCTTCAAATCATGTAAAATCTCTCAAAAGATCCATCTTGTATTGAACCGGTCCTCCAAGTCTTGCTTCAGTTGGTAAATGTATTACTAGGCGTTCCATTGAGTAAAAAACCCGGCAGTATTTGTTCCACCTCACACTACAAACAACACATTTTCCTCTATCTGTTTAAGAGTATCATCTTGTAACACCATAGAACACAAGTCCCGAAAAAATACACTCAACTCGGTTAGAGGCTCCCATACTTTATCTTTTAAGGCAATTTAAAGCAATAGGAAGTAATTGTTGCATAAAAAATATGACAATCGTGACTCTTCATTCCAACAAACATCAACTCCTTATGTAACATCTCATAGAAATCAACTTCATAATTTTGATCTTCCATGCATACACCCTCTCCTACGTTCTGGATTGATTCAAACCCATTGGTATGGGAGCCACTTGCATCAAAACCTAAATCTCATGTTATGTTGTTCATCATTAACAAAATCTTGGATTCAGTTCGTTCTTCATGCATGTCGAGATCTGGATGTTCAACTTCCATGCTCCGTTTAAGTCTAGTAATTTGGCATGAAATCCTATTTAATAAGATGTTCCCAACTCGGAATAGAGGCAAAAACCTTTCATTTTATGCTGAACACGACACCTAACTTTAGCCACCTTGTTCTTTCACAGCAAATGATATAAACTCCTTCACTCCTTGCCAAAAATTTGAATTGTATTTACCATCTGATAATAACCTTTCATACATCCATCTACGAGACTCTAGAATATTCATGACCT
>JANIEQ010001861.1:0-23891 GCA_024708375.1 Oxalis stricta
CTAATAGTATTGCGTCTTTCTCGATTCTCTTTGGCCCCTGATTTCTTTCCCCTCGGTCAAAACTTTACAATTGGAAAAAGAAACAAAGCCTAAGTAAATGTTTAAAGTTGTAACGTCCAAGCAAGACAGCGGTCTAATGATTAATGCATCGTCTCCCTCAAGTCCTTGAGAGGTTGAAGGTTCGGAAAAAAAGAGTTGAAACGATAAAACTTATACTTTCTTGCTCAAATTAATTAAGCCTGTCAATAAATTCATTTGTGTAAAGTACCTAGTCTATTTTATCATGTTTCAAGTGGATATGTTACACATTAATTTATTGGATGTTCATAGTTAAATATTGAGAACTCATACATCATAAATATTGAGAAGCAAATATTTGCTGTCAAAAAGAAAATTTTACACATCAGGGATAAAATAGAATTAAGCTGCAAAAAGGACTGAACATGTTTGCAAACCTATCCCAACAAGGACCGAACAGACAAAATAGAACATTAGGGCCATGACTATTCCGAGTACAAACATTAATGCCGAAGGACTAAACACATTGAGCTGAGATTGTATGAACTACACAGAAGATGGTGGTGTTCTTTTCTTTACGAGCAAAAACATGAACTCTATCTGTTCAAAGACCTGATCCTTGGAGAATTCATAAGACTTATTGGCATATCTTCGAAAGATTTCATCCATGGAGGTTTCAGATCCGAAATGCTTAGAGAGTATGCCTTCTAATGTAGCTCTGACGTGCAAGCTGCCAACTTGAGCATCCACGTGTGTCTTAACTCCCCATGGAAAGTATATTTTCTCCGATAGTTCAATGCTCAAACTCTCACTGCTCGACTTTATCACATCTATCATTTCCGAAGCTGTTGGCACGTAAACCGGTATATTGAATGAATCTACCAGAGCTTCACTAACAAGACCCTGCAAAAAATTAATCTTGTGAATTATTGTATTTAACTACATGTTTTCTTTCATAAGTTGATTAAAATCTTACTGTTTAGCCATATCATAAAGTATACGTCCGACGAAATCAAAGCTAATTGTATAAGGATCTTGGTGAACTCCAACAGAGCGGCATGGCAAGAGAGCCACTAATAATCCATTCTCAACAAGCTCTAAGGATCTTGCACTAAAGAAAGCACCCACATCTTTAAAGAGTGAGCTCTAGAGTATTTAGGACTTGATCGTTGGCACTTATACAAGTGACGCTCCCTTTATTCCAAGCCGGAGAATCTTGATCGGTCAACTCGTCTGAATTCATTTAACCAGTAAAGCACTGAAGATGAGTTATCAATTCGACGCCTTGAGGAAACAGTCCTTCCGAAAACGATCCAAGGGACTCCTGCAACCATGTGTGCCTTTCTAATGGGAGAGATTTGAATAATGTGTTGAAGTCATTAGAGACGTGATGCGTTGAAGAATACTTGAAATTCGGGTATTTTGAAACAATTTCCTGAGAAATAAACTTGTTGAACTTCCTGTAAGATGGTCTCAACACAATTAAATGTGTTGGGACCAACTGAACATCCAAGATCAGCGATTCTGAAGATTCCTAGGCTGAATCGATTATAAGATTCTCATGGATGCTGTTGATCAACAAATCTTATGCGCAGCGCTAACCCTCTTCCTGGATTCAAAATCTAATTAAAAGTTAGATATCCTAACAGTGATTCAGTCTCGAAAACTAATATGCTAGATTTCTTAGGAAAGTAAAAAACCTGATACTTAGAATTCTTTGATAGCTATTGGGGCCATCTCCACCGTTCATCGCAATCGAGTTGGAGGCTGCCATTTCTTCTTCACGAGGAATTAGACGTGGTTCCTTACCATTTGAGTTATTGATATGGTACTAAACTTTATATTGTGAAATAACATGCAAAACAGAAATGAGCTTTTTATCAATGGAGCTTGCAAGTTGGCCTTATTAGGTGCCATTTCAATGATTATTAATAAAATACAAATACAAATACAAATGTTAATTAGGATGACGTCAGGAAAAAAAAAAAATTCCAACAAGAAAAGAAATTGCCTAATGGCAATATGCTTTAATCAAAACGCTAATTCTGCTGCTTAAAAATTACTCCTCCCTCATGCGAGTTTTTAAACTTTTGCAAGATACATTCAAAAGAGATTACATTATAATCTTCTTTTAAAAATATATGAATAAAACCTTAAAAACCTAAAACCATAGGAATATTTAATCTTCTGTTTAGTAAACTAATGGTATAGTTTTTAGGAACGGAATAAGATTTCCCTCACGGAAGAATTACACATTAAAAAAAAAAAATTAACGCCGTCGTGGGCTTGGACCTGAATATGAGGCCCATAATCTAAAGAGAGAGAGAGAAAAAAAAAGGCAATGGGTACTTCGGCATAAATTCACATATCATTGAGTGTTGTTGCTATCAAACAATAACTATAAATTTTCAGTTCAAGCTAGAATAGATTTGCTATGCTTCTTGCTTTATACAGCATCTCAAGAATATTTAGGTTATCTACAAAATTATATATCAATGATCTCTGTACTGTTTGTCTTGAGGCCATTGATTCTAACAAAGAAGAAAAAAATGGCAACCCTTAAAAAGCAAGGATAGGGTCGATGTCCTTAACTCCACTTGCTCAAGAGTAAGTTATCGTTACTTTCATGCTTAAATTAAGTGCTTAACATCTGATGTAATTTAGGAAGAGATGCTTCGACAAACCTACAACTCGGTAAGATGTCAACAAGCCTACAACTCGGAAATATGCTGAACAAGCCTACTAGTAGGTAAGCTATCAACAAGCCTTACAATCTATCACTTTTGAATTGATATATTAAAGATAAATTCTAAAAACATAACAACAATAGTAGCAGGCAGCCATGGATTTGAGAAAAGAACAAGAAGCTGCTGAGATAGAAATGTTGAAGCGACTACATGCTAAAACATATCTGAATCAGAAAGCTTCAAGCAGCGAAAATCCAAGAAATGACTAAGGCTCGGATTATATTGTGCCGACACACACTCAGGATCAGCTAACTAGTCACCTGGGCTACAGCACAATTGGAGGAGTTGCTTGAGGCTTGTGAAGAACTTGCCTTTGAATTGGAATCTGCCTGATGATCCCTTGTCAGAAGAATTGCAAAAATTGATTAACCTTATTAAACAGCTAATCTCAATGTTTCCGCCGCTGCCACCCTGTCTTGTGATTCCAATCAACTCTCTCTAGTCTGTCTGTAGGTTTAGTTTTTCTTAAACAGACTTTGTATTTTCTTGAATACTATAATGGCTGCCTGCTACTATTGTTGTTATGTTTTTAGTTAATCTCATGTTATTTATCTTTAATATATCAATTCAAAAGTGATAGATTGTAAGGCTTGTTGAGCATCTTTCCTAGCTGTAGGCTTGTTGATATCTTACCGACTTGTAGGCTTGTTCAGAATCTTTCGACTTGTAAGCTTGTTGAAATGTTCTCAGGTTGTAGGCTTGTCGAGCATTTTTCCGAGTTGTAAGCTTGATGAAATTTTTTTAGAGTTGTAGGTTTGCTGAGAATCTTTCTGAGTTGTAGGTTTGTTGGGTTTCTAAGTTCCCAGCAGTAGGCTTGTTGTGCATATTTCCGAGTTGTAGGCTTGTCGATAATCTTTGCGAGTTATAAGCTTGTTGAGAATATTTCCGAGTTGTAGGCTTGTTGAGCATCTTTCCGAGTTGTAGGCTTGTTGATAATATTTCGGAGTTGTAAGGCTTGTTGAGCATCTTTCCGAGTAAAAGCTTGTTGAGAATCTTTCCGAGTTGTAGGCGTGTTGAGAATCTTTGCGAGTTGTAAGCTTATTGATAATATTTCCGAGTTGTAGGCTTGTTGAGCATCTTTCCGAGTTGTAAGGCTTGTTGAGAATCTTTCGGTTGCAAGGCTTGTCAAAATTTTACCAAGTTGTAAGCTTGTTGAAATTTTACCGAGTTGTAGGCTTGTTGAGCATTTTCCCGAGTTCACAGAAACATTATTCCTTCCCAAGTTGTAGTTCACTTTAGCTAATCCCGAGTTGTAGTTCACTTTAGAAGAAAGATCAATTAGTAGGTTTAATCGATCTTAACCGTAAAAGACAAATAAATGGAAATAATCATTTTTAATTGGTTCCATTCAGTTTTGGCTCGGGATTTGCAGTTTCCCTGTTAAGTTATTATGGAGTATTAATCAAAAAAATAAAATAAAATAAAAAAGCCAAGCTAGCTAATTAAAAAACAGTACCAAAGATGTTAATTCCAGAATATTACTAACTAATAACATCATGCAGTTTTTTTTTTTTTTTTTTTTTTTTTTTTTTTTAAAATACATGATCCCTACTTTTGTTGTTTATGATGTCAAACCTTAGTACCTTAGGAAGCAAGGAAAGGGACTCTAATTAATTAATTGACAGCTTACATGCAACGCACTAATGTAATCATAAATCATGTGTAATACAGTATGTAGACGACCCGAAATTTTAACGAAATAATGTATTACCACACGTTAAGACGTCGACTAGTCAAAAATCAGGGATACTCAAAAATGGGTCAACAATATTAATATCAATTAGATATTATATTTATTTTATTATAATATAGTAAAATCATCGTAGAAAATGGGCGAACGACACCCGAAAAGGGTCTCGATTCAACTCGCATCGATTGCATAGGAGGAAAAATTGGGCTCGAAAGCCCTTGATTGCAAAAGGTCAGCCGAATCATATATTGGATCCAAGAGAAGGATTTGTTTAATTAAATGGGTTCCAATGAAGGATTTATTAGTGGCATATTATTATCAAAACAAGTTTGACCAAATTGCAGCATTGATTAATTATGTTATGGATTAATGACCCATTATCAATAAAGAAGGAGTTTAGGCCCATTCTTGAATTTCAGATTGCCATGCGGGGAGAAGAGTTGTACGTGTACAACATATCTCGTTCTCAAATAAATTTAATTAATAATAATAATAATAATGATAATGCCATTCAAACATCAAGCATGATAACGAGTTCTAATGCTTAAACAACAATTCATCCCACCGCTATAAATAGGGCCTCCTCATTCATAATACACATAAAAAAGCAGAAGCAATTAAATAAGGAAACGTTGACGAACTTTTCGATCAAGTTTCCCGTCGACTTAATAAACTCCCGGCACTAGACACAAAGAACACAGAAGAAGACAAGGAATCAAAGTAAGGAGACTTCATTTCTTAGGAGTCAAAGTAAGGAGACGTCGTTTAAGGAGGCAAACGTCGTCGGAATTCAAGGAGGCAAGCCGTCGGAATTCAAGGAGGCAAGGAGCTAAAGCAAGAAAACGTCGTCGAAATTCCGCCGCCTCGCATAAAGCACAAATGCACAGCAATCAAACCCCGCTTCGCACAAAAATACAAAGACACAAGCCGAAAAAAATTCCACAACGAAAAAGACGATGAATAAGGCAGAATGTTAGCTAGCAAACATCAAAAAAATCGTTATATCCCTACAATCTTTTATAATTAATTATAAAATTGTTAATAAAAATTGCATTTCAATCATAGTCTATTTCGAATATTACGTGTTTACACAGTATATAAGAACCAACAAGAGCACTTAATTAATTAGCCTCCACTTGCAATTCTTGTAGGTTTTCGGAATAATTAAAATAAGAGCTAAAACTTTACTTGATCCCTCTTTACGATCGATCTCTTTACCTTAATTACCTTAGGAAGCAAGGAAATCCGTCCTAACTAACAGCTACCTTATAGGCAACGCATATGCTATGTAGTATAAATAATTAGAATTACCAACAAGAATCCTTAGCCTTAATTTACTTGCAATTCTTGTAGGTTTTCAAACAAAACATTTATTCTCCATCGATCTCTTAGAAGAACTTGGAAGGTATTAGATGAACAACGATGACATGGAGACGATGTCTACATCAAAGATCAACTCAGCTGGATGGGAAATCGATACGAAGGAGCTTACTATTAGGAAGACAGTATATGGTGAGGGCTACAGTTCACACCGGAATCTACAAAGGTAAAGAAGTAGCCGTGAAGATGATCGACTGCAAATATTTCGGTAAAGATTACGATTCTATTTCAATCATAGGGCTTTTTTTGGGAAAAGAAGTTTCTGCTTGGCACGGCCTAGATCATCCTAACCTAATATTACAAAGTTCGTCAGGAGCTGCCCCAATTCTGCAAAATTTGAAGATGATAAATTCTCCATATCTTGTTCTCGAATATCTTTCGGGAGGTACTCTGAAATCATTCCTCGACAAGAACAAGAAGACAAAGCTGCCTCTAGATATCGTCGTACAAATCGCTCTTGATATTGAGAGAGGGTTGAGTTATCTCCACAGTAAGAAGATTGTGCATAGAGATATCAAAGCCGGACAACATGCTTCTCGATGGAAACAACAAAGTTAAGATAACTGATTTTTGAGTGGCATGTCTCGAAGATGAATTGATGAATGGAAAAGTCGGGATAGTAAATCACATGGCTCCTGAGGTTATTAATGGGAATTCTGTACGATAGAAAATGCGACATCTACAGTTTCGACATCTGTTTGTGGGAAATCTACTGCTGCGACCGGGCATTTCCTCATATGACACATACTTTGATGACGTCTATAGCCGAAAAGAATAAGAGGCCTAATATACCAAGATCGTGTCCAAGAGCTCTATCAAAGATTATTAAGAAGTGCTGGAAAGCTGATCCGAGAAAGCGACCGGAGATGGAAGAAGTCGTCTTAATGCTAGAAGCCATCGAAGAAGAAAAACCTGCTCGTGTTGGTCGCTTTTGTTTCTTATTGTAATACTCTGTTTTTGTTACGTTTGTAAGGAATTAAATGATCAGTAATTTGTAAAGAACTACGTCGGGCTTTGATTCCCTCCTGTTGAGGCATACGTAGGCACTTTGTATAAGTGCAAGCCCTCTTAATAACAAAAATTCATTCTTTATAGCACAAAATTGTTGTAGAAAGTAGATAGAGATATAAGCCAAATTATAAATAAAATTTCAGCAGTAGTAATATTCTCTACGCTGCATTATTTGACCATTGCAAATTTTTATTTTCAATATATATTTATTCATAGATTTTCCAAAATTTCTTACAAACCATATTTTGCGGAAAAATAAATATGAAGTTGGATTCTAAAAAGAATGGTAAAATCCTGTTGTATAATGAGACTACAAAAAAAAATCTCAATAATCAGCTCTTCTGCTGCTGGCAAGATCATTAACGAAATTCTCCTCGTCGTTTTCACATTGTTCCAACAGCTCCCTGTAATCAGGATTATATGCTGCTGCTAGCCTCAGATACTTTGCAGCTTCTACCTTCCGTCCTTCGTTATACAAAGCACTGAAAGGTTTCAAAAGTTAGAACAAGAGAATCGAAATTAAACCAAAGAATACAGAAACTGTTTTCGTAGAAATGCAGTTTTATTCGACTTTCATACCTTCCGAGTAACACCAAGCCATCGAAATAATGTGCTTTCATCTTTGGGTCTTCTGGCTCTTTTATATGAGGAATTCTTTCCAGATGTGCAATCCCTTCTGCGTTCTTTCCTGCCTCACCAAAAACACAGATGCATCATTTTGTCGCCCCAAACGGATACACACATCTGAATCGAATCGGTTTGGTCAGGTTAATTGGTCGGTTTCGATTATTAAAACTTCAATGTTTGGTTGAAAGCAAATCCGACCAGACCAAACTGACTTTTCTATAGAAAATTACTAAAAACAGTCAGCATGTCGGTTTCGGTTTGCTAAAAATAAGTATCATTTTTCTAGTTTGGTCAGAGACGTGTTCAGACCAAACCGATCAAAAGCACAGCCAGAAACTAAAACAGTTTGGAAGTGTGTGCATGAGATGCCAGTGTAGGTCAAATGCATAAAATAATCTTACAAAAGCTTTAATAAAAAGAGGCTTCTAAAGCAGACTCTTGCCTGTTGTGTATAAACAATACCAGCCCATTGAGATGCAAGAATCAGATCATCGACTTCTTCAGCTGTGGTTGGATGGCGGCAAGAAATAGCTGATAGCAGGTCAAAATAGTGAATTTTATTAAAAGCATACGAGCCTGGAAATTATGTTCTAAGTAACCAAGACATAGTATCAACCATAACAAGAAAATGAATTGTCATAAATCTAAATTGGTTTGAACAAAGAATATAGGGAATCAAAACCTTGGAGATTGCACGCTCTAAATATTCAGTAGCCTCAGCATGCTGACCTTTCTGAAATAGAGTCTGCCCCATAATAATCATAGCTCTAACGTAATCCGGATCCTTGTCAAGTGACGAGCTGAAATTAGAATAGTTACAGCACCCGGTAAATGCTATATCGTTTTTGGAAATAAGGAAAAGGGAGAGAGCCATTGGAGAATGTTACGTTACCGTATTAAAGGAATCGCTCTTTCTTTATGGCCATCTGATAAGAGTTTAACTGATAGCTGTCCATTATCCAAACAAAAGTGTCAACAAGTTCTCTGTTTTAAACAATCTTATTATGATAGGAAAGTTTAACCCAGATACTCACAGCAAGTAATTCTCTAGGGGATAGGTGCTGTACAGAAATTTTGCGCCACTTTTTTGTTGAATCAGGAGTTACACCAGAAACAACTGCTTTCTCAGAAATTGCAGCAGTAGGTTTAGACCTGTCTGGTAGGCCCAATTTCACTCGAACCTCAGGATGACTGAGAGTTAGTTGCTGAAATGTCCATCGATTTGACAGGGGAAAATGATATAAGTGTAAGTCTAAATTTGAAATAAATGTATATATAATGGCATAAACAGAAACTAACCTGGATGAGAGTTAATGTACTATTAGTGACCCAGTAGACAAGGCTTCCCTGCGAATAAAACAGATAAGATTTTAATGAACTATTGATGAACTCTGAAGTACGGTGCAAAAAATATAAGAGATTGTAGAAGGAATGAAAAACAAACTCCATTACCATGGGTTACAGATTTTATGTTACAAAAACATTCCAAGTAGCTTAATGTTAATAGGCTGTACTCTGTAGTACTTTATTACCTCTCCGTTCATGTAAGTGATAGTAGATGTTAAAAATGACATCTGATTAGCCCTGTTACTTCTATAATGGTGGCATGACAGAGTGTGACTGAGTCATTAATGATAATGTGATCTCTACAGTCATAGACTTTACTTCATGGTTATCAAATAGCTCCATATATGTTTCAAAACTGTCAACTGTTTGGAATAGCAGTAATTTTTAATTTATTTTATCTACCTTACACCAAAGCCAGGTTACTAACCTTCCTAAAGAATTATTTTGCTCATGATTGTACCAAAAGGCAGTTACAAGACACAGTTGCCAATGGCTAATTGCACATGAACCTGAAATGGATACAGAGGTCATGATATCTATCGTTATGAAACCAACAGCGGTTCCCCAACTACTTCTTAATACTGTGAAGATTTGAGAACCATAACCCAGCTTCAAAAACTTCCAGCAAAAAAACAGAATCTAAATGAAGCACACAAGTCAGCAATTCAGTTGATTAAAGAAGTCTATTACAGCGATGTAAATAGCAATGCAAAATAGAACTAAAGTTAGTTTCATGACAACTTTAATTCATTTACTTTCTCAATAAGTATGACAATTCACTTAAATGGTAAAAGGGAAGATCAGCACCCTCTTGAATCTTAAGGTAAACAATAACCACATCGGATTGAACACAGGGCATGTTATTGAAAATGCAAATTATATTAAAAAAGTCGGAGATAATTTATCAATAATTCATCAGCTTCTATTTCAATGAGTCAATGTGGTAGGCTGATAGACATGTACATTGACCCTATATCTACAGGATAACATTGGAAGAACTAACCTGAGGAATACAAAAACCAATGTAAAGTAGAGGGAATGTAAGTACATCCAAGTAGCCCTTGTAATACTGCATACAAAACAATTTCCATTGTTTACTAAATGACACAATATATAGAGAAGAGCAGAAAGTAATATTTAACTATAATTTCCCACATTTCAGATCACAATGACCATGTTAATGTAGATCCAGATCATATTAAATGATAAACTAGATAAAAATAAAATGAACTGTTAGAACAAGCAAACTTATTTTGTACTCACTTTTGCCAATGTACCAAATGTGCTGCTGTCTTTCCCGATTGAAGAAGACTGGAAAGCAATCTGAAAATTATGCGCGAAATTTAATACCGTAGGTGAAAATGATAGGAATTTAGTTACTGTAGAACTAACCAATGTCTATATGAAAATAGGTTAGATTATCAACAAGCGCTAAAGAACCTCTTTGGATTTTCATTCCTATATTCGCCCATTAATGACAGAATTAACTACACACCAAAAGCCTTAGCTTAATGACAGAGCAAAACTACTAATCTAAAGTCCCAGATCAATGCAAATAAACAAAACAGAAGAGGAAATGTTAGACACCTGAATGTTTATATAGTGCAATCCAGCTATCAATATTGGAAAGATGGAGCCTAAAACACCATGAGGAAATTCTGTCAAATTCTGGAACCATAAAGCCCCTCCCTGTAATAAATTTCAGGAAAATGGTGAACACTACTAAACCAAACTGAAAATTAAATTGAAAAACAGTACCAACCACCACAAACCCACCCCACATACATTAAAGCTATGTGACCTTGGGAAGGTTTTACACTCCTCTCTCTCGCAATAGATAAGAACGATACATAATATCTTCTTCATATTGTATGTCATAAATTCTCACCATCAGTATTTCTTAGAAATTTTTCCTATGTTAGTTCCAAGACTTATGGAGCACATTTTTCACTAGTAACATCGAGAAAAAAGCAACTTGGTAAAACAGCTTCTTCATCCACTGCTTACATATGAAGACAAATGTACAGCATTTTACATAAACAAAGGCTTCATACATACAGAATCAAACCCAGGATGATGATCGAGTGACATTTTTCGAACGGTGGAGACCCACAAGAAAAAGCATGGAACCTGTGGAAATACATAGATAAAATATATAAAGCAACAAAATGTGGTGATCTAATAATACTCCATTTTAGATTACAGATTAAATAATAGATTTCATAGAGAGACATTTATTCCGAGAGAAAATTGCCTGAATCATTAAAGATGATGGAAGCCAAAAGAATGAAGGGCACCCAATTGCTCTTCTCTCCCTCCGAAAAAGGGATAACTGGCTCAAGATACTCTTTCCTGATAAAGGAGGTGGTAACGGAGGAGGTACTATGAGAAATTGACACAAGATTGAACAGAAACTTATTATTAGTATCCATTATCCAAGATACAAAAAGCAAAGTATTCTTTAGAAATGATACTTTAAAAAAAGTGAAAGAATAGATGTGATCAAAATGCAAATGATATTCACACAAAGTTAGACATTAGCTTCCGCATTAAAAAGCACTAGGGAATACTAAATCATAATGCAATAGAAACTTTGAAACTCTCATGGTCGCCTTAACAAGCTACACAGTCATCTCTACTGCTTTTGTACAAATTATCTTTCTAGCAAATAGAAGTAATCTGACAGCCAATCCATGCAAGAGAAGAAACAAAAAGTAAGACTAAACGGAATATATGCAAAGCGCCATGTGACCAGACATGGAGGATTAAATAATAAGGCCTCCTGCTTAAGCAGAGGCTACATTGCCAGGTAATTAGGTACTACCTGGTAAGATTGTTCTGCTGTGCCCATGAGGTCACAACAATGAGCTACTATTTGATCTATACAAACCCATCAAAGGAAAAAATAAAAACTCACAACTTAAAGATCACTGCAGGGAATCTTGCATTGTGTAGAATATTATTATGGTGTAAGAAACGAAAAGATGGAACTTACATTTTGGAAACAACTCAGAAATCCTCTTTAGTTTACGCTGTTGCAAAATAACTACTGGTAGCAGTGTGATCCTCATAGCCAAAGTGGAGGATACAATAACTAACCACCTGAGTGGTCATAGAAAATTTATAGGAGCAAAAAATAACTGAAGGAAACTTTAATAGCTTAAGAGAATTCAGACGTGAAAACAAACATATCACCCAAAGAAAGAACGAAAAAGACAATTGAATTCTCATTGAAAGACCATCATGAACAAGTTTGCTCCGTTTCACTATAGATTAACATTCAACTGTTCATTCGATAAGTCATCCATGGTCATCTTTATAAAATACTGTAATCCAGTAAATAGTATCCACAAGTGTACACCTTATTGAAACAAATTTTCTTAATACAGTAGTATATTCAAAGCAACTAAGCATTTCCTTCTAGCAAGCAAACATTTTTATCAAAAACTCACCACGGCAGACCAGAGAATTCATGATAGCTATCAAGCAACGAAATCAGCTTTTGGACCGGAAGAATCGAATCTCCTCCTCCATCGCTACCATCACCGATGACTTGGCTGAAACCCGAACTCAATAACGACTCGGTAGCTGAGTCAGAGATAGCTGACTCAGTGGAATCGTCATTCGAATGAATAGAGAAGAACCGACACGAAGAGGACAACAGCGGCGGAACGATTGAGGCGTCTTGATTAATGGCGGAGGAGAGGTAAGAGGCACGAAGTAAAGATAAAGAAGAAGAAGAAGACTTCCGACGGAGGTGGGAAAGTAATAGCCTCGATGACGCCATTAACGAGAGATATGGAACTAAAAGCAAGCTTCCTAGCTAGTAGTCCTAAAAATGGAAACGGGTCGGGTTGGGACGGATTTGGTTATAACCCGAATCTTAAACCACCACTAAGGTAAGTTTTCTTTCTCCTAAAAAAAAAGGTTACAAGGGCGTGTATCGGTAGTCAAAATTCTCTTTTTTCTTTTATTTTTTTAAAAAGTGCCATTTTTTTCAATTTTCATTTCATCTTTATTTTTTAAATTTGTCCATGAGCATTTTCCTTCCACCTTATTTTTACATTATTACACATAAAATAAATACACAAAAATTCTTAATGATTGTATCGTAGCGATTAACATGCTATTAAGCCAAATGCCTAATCAAACGAAATTGATGGTAGCATTCTGCGAGGAGGAGCCAACACACCGTCCGCACTTTTTTGAGTTTTGAGATGATTAGAGATCGACGTAATAGTGATGAGAATAATGGTATTAAGGAGATTTAATTTATTTGTTATATTAATAAGACTCGACGTTTTCATTTTTTTCAATCCAAATTTATAGATTTTAAAATTCAAATTTGACTTCTTATTTTATTTGAAAATTCTCAAAGAAAATGAAAAAAAATCGTAACTCGAACAAATTTTATTAAAAAAGATGAGAATTTTATAAAAAATAAAAATTTTAAAAAATCAACAAAAGTGTCCTACCCAACAGGTCTAAAGGTCCCTTATTCAAAACAAGGGTTTAAATGTATATTTTATTAAGTTTATATTATAAGTAATTTTTTATGTTAGTATATTGTTAATTATTTGTTAAATGGATAATTTGATAATGTAATATTAGTATTTATTGTAATATGACGTGACTCGTTGATTAAGGAATTTTTTAGGATGTATATTATTTAGGAGTGGACTTGATAATGCGATTTTGAAATGGAAGGCAGATTATATTTATAAAAGGTAATTATTGTTATAAGATACACATTTTAATATTGTTGATTTTATGAAATGAAATAATAAAACATTTTTGTAAGGAATTATTGGAAAATGGAAGATTTTTATAATAGACAGATGGGATTCAAAACAAGGTCAAGCCATAGAATTGGAACTTGGAAGCCGGTATTAATACTTGTAGATGTTTTTTACGATTTTTGAATAGATAAGAGATGTTTGTTTGTCGGACATTAGTTTTATAATTTTGAGTTTTGATGGTAGTGTCATCAATATTGTAACTTCGGAAGTGGACTAAATTTCGAATAAGATCTGACTTTCAACCGTACCCAGCATGTAAACTCGTCTTTACGGATGGAGTCACTCGAGCATTGGCGACAATGGTGAAAAGAAGATGCTTTCTACTTGTCTATCCTAAAAGACTCGCCTGTATGTATTTCCCGCATTATCTATCCATCCATTTTCAAAGTGATGGTTCATTAGTGACATATGGCAAATTTGGACTAAGTTGAGCTTAGGACACAAAGGTCTATCTTCAAGTCTTGTTAGAATGCCACATTGACATTTTCAAGATTCAGTGCCTCAATGTCAATATTTCTGATCATATTGATTATGATAAATATTATTTCAATCTTCTTTAGAGGAAACGAGAAGCTGCAAGTATTTCATGTCACTACGAGGAGAATTTTAATAACCATATGTTTTACCGTAGTACTTGTGGATACAATTACATAATTTTGTCATCTACACGCATAACGATCCTTTCAACTTCCGCAGTCAAGATGAGCGATACATCCGAATTCCCAAGACTCGATGCTTTAATTTAATCAACCAGATGTATGCTTATCGCAACCTCTCAAAGATATTGTCAATATCAATTTTTGCTGTGTTACAGTAGTGCACGGAAGCCTCCTTCCAGTTGACGGAATCCTATAAGTCTTTAACTTCTCCAAAAGACGAGGGCAAGAAAGTTCCACACTTGTAAGCGATGACGTGCTTTTTGATGTGAGGTTCTCAAATTGTGTTACCACCTATCACAACTTTAAGTAAACCAATTGTCGAGTATAGGTAATCTAAATCACACATTGATAGAGGGAAATGTGCATTGTTGTAACTTACATCTATTAAACTAGTTTTTGAAGAGAAGAGAGTTGATGGCAAATTATAAGAAGCCATGACACGACCTCAAGTTCTAGTCTACAATTTCATTTCTTATAATACTCAAGCTCTAACTCCTTAACTTTTCCAAGAATGCACTCTTAATCAACTCACCAACTAGCCAAAATTATTATATAAAATTTTCATTCTTTCCATATTATCTTATCTTGACTTTGTCATATTTAGGTTTCGTTGGATACACTTACCAGCCTCTTTTTATCAAATTATATTGTGTTTCCACATGCTCCAGCCATGTTATACCCGTAGTGTATCTATTTGTGCCACATACTTACTGCCGCAAAATTCGAAGTTAGGGTATGAAGACCAGAATTATACCTGGAGACAAGTTCGAGCTGCCCTGTACGATGCATTATCATATGAATAATTTCTTCAGGCAATTGTGATGAAATCCTTGTCCGGAAGTCCGTAATTTAAAAAATTAATAATTTAAATATATATCATATAAAAAATTATATAATAATTATTTGTTTTAAATATTGAATCTTATGTAAATATTATATTCAAAGAGAATTATTTTAATTTTATAGCAGTTATAATTATTTTGATTTGATTTCAAAATCTACAATCCTATTAAATTTAAAGTTTATTTTATTTTCAAAATTAATAAACATAGCAAAACGTAAAAGTTATATATCAAGATTGATTTCATAATAAAATTTATAATTGCATTTAATCAATTTAGTTGTTCTTATTGTTTGAAAAATAATATATGCCCATTTTAATTAAGAATAGAAACAATAATATAACGGATTTTTATGATGAATAATAGTTTAATGAAAAAAATTAGAAAAAATAATATATATTATAATTTAATTAGGAAGAATTTTTTCAATAATATGCACGTTTGAATAGAGAAAAAGAAGAAGATGTGCCGTTTTAATTAGGAATAGAAAAAAAATATATATGAATTTTATTATGAATAATTTTTTAAATAATAGATAGGAAATTGATTAGGATTAAAATTATTATATTTATTTTTATTAAGAAAAATTAATTGGTAGAATTTTATTAGGATTCATTATGTTTTTATTGTATTTTGCTTTTCTAATTAGAATAGAAAAAAATAATATCATTGATTTAAAATTATAACTTGTTTCTAATTAAACTCAAAGTTCTTAAATATATATGTCAAATTATTATTCATTAATAAAACTCAAATTTTAAATATATATGTCAAATTATTATTCGTTAATAAAAAGTCAGTGTCGGATGTTGATTTGACAATAAAATTTGTAATTGAATTTACAATTAAAACAAATTGAAAAAATCTTTCTATTATATATAAAATATATATATATACCGGTATTAAGGTTTAAAGCCTATAGATTACAGGATTAACGATTTATATATATGTATATATACATACATATATATATATATATATCTCTTTTTCAGAAACAAAATTGATTTACCATCTATATAGTCTTTACTGTTGCTTCAGTTAGAAGATACACCATCCATATATATTATATATAGTACGATTTTACTCAATAAAATAATCAAAACAAAAGGCCAGACAGACTATAAAAATTACTTTTCTTGCTGTATAATTAATCTCCCTATATCTTTTGATTCTCTATACCCAGCCTGACCTATCACGATCGTCCACTGCCTTGTAGTACTCAATTTCCATCCTCCGAGAAACCGGGGAAATTCTCGAAGAAGCAGTAGCCATCAGTCGAGAAACTCAGCTCCTCCAAGCTTTCACCATTACATATATTCCAGTAATTATTACCTAGTCATATGTTGTGATGTAGAATTCAGCATCGTCTGTTCTCGTTTCAATTAAAGAAAGCTTCGATCGATTTGCTGTTTGTTGCTCAAGAGATATGCCATATCTGGAATAGTAGGTGACTGCATCGGAACGACAGCACCAGAAGAATTTCCTACTTCTTGGAATATTGAACTTCCTTTTGTAATTTCTGGCTTTACGTCGGAAAATTGGCAATTTCTGTAGAAATTCGGCGTTTGGTTTCCGAAATCATTAACATTTCCAGCATTGCCGATTCAAGGAAGTTGTCTTTGTGAAATGTGAAAATGCAAATATGCACTCTTATCAAGAAAATGTTGCCATTGTTGTGGATGCACAATTCTGGGTAGAGATTGAACATGTCCCTGAAAAGAATCTACTCGTCGATGGCAGTTGTCCGTTGCTAGGGGCTAACATGAAATTACCAGTCATCAGATTTAGCATGGACTGAGATGGCATGTGATGTGAGTTTGAGGAAGTAGGAAACTGAGGTGTTCCGATTTCCAAATTATCATTACCAATACCGATAATTTGTTGAAAGGATGCGTCACCTACTGAGATTTGGCTGCGTAGGTTCTGTCCGATTATCGTTGGTCAAGGCAGAATCCTTCCCTTGCCATCTATATAGATAGAAGAAACACGAAACAATATTAAACAAGAGAAGAAATTGACGATGAGGAAGAATACATGAAATTTCGGAATAATATGTTCTCTTACCAATGAAGCAAACTGAGAAGCAAACAGGTCTGCCGAACGCTGTTCAATGATTGTGAAGAAACGTTATCAGAAAGATCAAAGTTTCGAAATAGAAATCATTACAGCCAAGTTGAAAGATGCTATATATGAATAAATCATAACGAAAGCACGAATGAAATGTGAGTTGATGAAAACATTGTTGTGAAAAGTAAAATAATTTCAGAAAAGATCTATACATTGCTGTGAAAGACTCGTTGAATAGTGAAACCAACATCATCAGGGTACTCCTCATTTCCGTACAATATATTTTCTTCAACGATCCCATTGTTAAGTTTCTCCACCATAACCAGCTTTACTTGTCCCACAGTGTTGATCATGGGACTTCCATTTCCTAAAAGAGAAAAATACATGTATGTATTCAACAGGAATTTACAGTACTCCATGATGATAAAAAGACAAAAAAATCTCCCTACCTTTATGGACAAATGATGGCCTTATAAATGTCAGGTCCTTGATCTTTAAAGCATTAAGCCTTCGATCAATGAAGCATTGTGATGAAGACATCCTCTCAATGGCTGGACCTTTAAGACTTCCATGCTCCGAGAAACTGAAAAGGTTGCGATCAATTAGCGGATGTCCTCGGATATATTTTCTTAGAAAATATGTGGTCCTATTTTCCCTTTCTTTTCATGGAGTCTATACCTAGATTAATATAAAAAAAATTGTAAGAGAGACCATCAGAAATGCGTTGAATGTAAAATGTAGCAGTAGAATGTGAAGATTCTAGAATTATACCTAGCAGATACCATTTGAATCTTCAAAAACCTCTGCAGCTCAACCTTGACTTTTGAATTCAATGGAGATGGAAGTGTTACACTAAGGATGATATTTCCTCTTCCCATTTACAGATACTTCTCTCGATACAGGGTGACTGATACGCGCTTGAGAAGCATCACTCATACATTTCTCCTTCGGAAACACAATTTTCCTCGACCTTTTACGAACAGGAATACTTTGCTTCATTCGTGAGTATTAGGACGACTTTCAATTTTGAGTGATGACAAGTGATGCTCCCGATTCTTAACAATAGTACTCAAAGGTAGAGTTTTTCGGGTAGGCATATGTTTTACTCTTTGGGCTGCCTTGAGAAAGAGTTAGTTCACTACAACTTGTTAACGGAGAAGGGACTCCTTTGACGATGGAACTTTCAAGTACAAAGCTTTGTGGCTCATTTTGCTGATGCGACACATTGTTCTGAGAGAATTGCCATCCAGGAAGCAGCTTCTGAGAGAATTGCACGGATTCATCCTTGGGACTTTTAAGAATAGTTGCTTTTGTAGGAGCCACCTTGGAATAATTCAAATCATGAGAAGAGGATCGGTTGGCGTGATGGTTCGGCACTATTGCCAGTGAAGTGGACCCTGAATTGGCCTGAAGTACGTTGCTTTTCTCTTTTAGACTAGAAATAGAGCTTGAAACTTCCTGTTGCGAAGATTGATTTCCTCTAGACTGATCTACTGAAGAGTTTTGCAACTCAGAGATCTGTTTACAAACGATTCCTGTGATCTTGGTCTCCTTATGTGAGATACTTAACTCTTGTTGTATTTCAGATGCATTGATTAGTTTCCTCCTTTTCCAGCCCAAGTGATTCCCAAATTCAACTGAAACAAGTGTAAAAGATTATCAAATACCATATCCTTTGTTAGTAGAACCATCAAGCATCATTTTTCCGTTTTCTCAGGTAAAAATTGACATATCCTCATATTGTTAATTCGATATTTTAAATTCCGCCAAACAAAACTTAAAATGCCGACAAAGAAAGTTATTGAAAAGGAATGATTTTTAACCAGGATATCGGAATTGCTACTTTTGTAAACAACTAGTATACTTCAGTATAACATAAAACTTTTACATGCTGAGCTAACCTTCTTTGTCTTATGTTCTCCACAATATTGGTTGAGTGAAGACTTTGGATCCAAGTGAAGAACAGGCTGCAAAGCCTTCAGAATGCGCGACTCAACTTCCTGGATAGTACAAGGCAATCAAGTCAGATAGTTGAGAGAAAACTCGCAATGGCTCACAAAAAATAAAATAAAGCATACAAACCAAAAGATCTTTATAAGTCCAGCAACCATCCGATAATGATGACATATCTTTGACAACGTTCTCCATGCGCATTTGCAAAACCACTTTATGAACAACTGGTGAAGGTTCCATGGAGATTGTGCCTACACTCTGTACTGAACAGTTACGATAATCTCGAATCTGCAGAAAGAGTGTTCTGTAAGATTCTCCTATGATAATGGAAGGATGAATTGCATGATGAGTAGCCAGATCATGAGCAAGATACATTGACGAGTATAGCTTATATAACCCAAAAATGAGAAGAAATCCATATACCACCAAATGCCAATATTCACCAATGAATCTATCATCTTTTTCAACACTAATTTGAAAACAGAGGGAACGAAAACTTTAATCTCACCTCACAAAGAATGAGCTCCGTTAACATATTTGCATGGCATAACATCGAAAATATCTCCAGGCAGCCATCCATACTCGATAGCCTAATTAACACAAATGTAAAAGACACAGAGAGAAGAATTGTATCATCATAAATATGTCAATATCACCTGATACAGAATTGATTTTTATGGATTGAGTTGATTATGTAAGGTAGGTTCTCTGAATAAAATCAATGGACAAAGGAGGCATATGCATTTGAATGCCTGAATCTTGCATATGTCAAGCATTTCAAAGCTGGTTACAGAAAAAAATAATCATATGCCCTTTTGTTATCTATGAAATTTGCAAATACTTACATTGAAAAGTATCTCAGCTTCTCTATCGTAAGGAAACAACTGCTTCGGTACACAATTTAATGCCTGCAATTGTATAATCCGACGTGTAAGTAACTCAGATTTAAAACTCATAACGAAATTTCCTTTGTTTTGAATGCCAACCTCATTTGCATTTCCCACAGAAAAGCCATTTGGAAACAGATTCAGCACAAAAGATGCCTCTATATCTGCATTAACCTAAATGTCAAATACTTTAAAGGATCCGATAATAATTTACATAAAGATAAGCCATAAACTGTCAAATACTTCAAAGGATCGATAATATTCAATTACATAAAAAATTCCAACCAATTAGTGACGACACTGTACCTTGTGGAATGCTCAACACATTTCCATGATCAACAACCTTATCTCCAGTGCCAACAAACTTATCCAACTATGTTAATTAAGTTAAGAAAAATATGATTAATCGTAAATTCCAAACAAGTACTATAGTTGATAAATGATAAAATGCTAATGTGCTGCATACAGATCAACCCCATGTATACATTCACATAAGGGTTTTTGATTTGGGATCATTTCACTTTCCCCAATTTTCGACTCGAAAGATAAAAATGAAGCAGGCAACCCCAGTATGCTAAGACTACCCGCTTTAAAGTTATGAGAGATGATATCGTTATATACAACCTCCTCAAACCTTAACCGGTGAATGATAAAAAGAAGTAGAATCATAAAAATCACATCTATATTCAAACAAACACATAAATCCAAACATTAAAGAGGAATATTAGGGAAAGAAGTAACCAATTTGATCTTGTTTCAAACGTTTTTGAATTGTTTCGTTCTGTGAAACATAAAATTCACTCTTTAGTCTCAATATTTACGTTTTTAAAATTATTTGATCCTTTGATTCTAACAGTATTTTTAATTTTGGCCGAATTAGCACTAACCAATCCTATGCGATTACGTGCGATTAAGTATAAAACCACATAAACTTTATTATCTCAATTTAAGATATCACTCATTGCCGAAACACACCCAATTCAAATCCTCTTATACCCTAATACTATTGGAATGAATAAAACATTATATCGAAGAACCCAAAAATTAATAATCAATCTCTTTCAACACTTCCCTTGCGTACAACTGTATATCGTCCAAACTCAGATCACTAACACCTCCATTCTTTCCCTTCTTCACTAATTCCTCATAAAGATTCTCCAACTCTTCCTTGGACAACCAATCCCCAATCTTCAGTTGCAATTCACTCAATGATTTCTCCAATCCGCCAGTCTTGGATTCCAATTCCTTGAATTCACGCTCCAAATTCCTTGAATTGGAATAACTTTAACCACAAAATAATACTCTTTTGGCACGGAAGCAGCGACGGCGTTGAAGGGCAGTTTCAGAATGGAAATGGCAGTGAAAAAAACAAAAACCCACAACAAACGGCGGCGTTTTGGGAAGATGTATGGGCTGCTAACAATAGTGGCGGGTCTGAGGATTTTTCGTCGATGACCTCTTACTTCTCAAACGACGACGTTTCGTCGAAGAAGAAGAGGAAGAAGACAACGCTAAAGCCTACGAGGAGAAGAACAGCGAACAAATTAATGTTAAAGAAGAGAAATTTGAATCAATATCCACCAGCGAGCTCGTTCTTCCGATAAAGTTTTAATTTTTATGTTCTGGGTAATTAGGCACCACGCCACGACCATTCTTCACTCTCCAAAATTCTTCACTCTCTACAAATATAAGAAACTCATAAATTAATTTTTGAATTCATCGATCATCATATTAACACTTTTTTTTTTAATTCCCACTGTTGCAGCTTGGAAACTCTTGTGAATGGAAGGATTGGGTCGATCACACGTGCATATATAAGCAGAGTGGCGTTGCTCTCGATATCTGTAAACTCCCATCTCTGAACTTCCTTTTCCTTCCTTCATTTTCGTTGAGAGAAAAGCTGGATTTGGCTATGGAGGCTTTCAGCTTTTTTTGGTTTAAACGGCGTCGCCTCGGATTGTGAATTTGGTCTGGATTGACAGACGCGATTCGAGAGCCTCGGAGAAAGGGACGGAGCTTACGTCGGCGGAGGCGAAACAAGTTGAAGGATGGTGGTTGATGGCGTCGCCTCGTCCGTTAGGTGCGAGGTGGAGGGAGACAAAGATGCCTTTGTGTCTTCTTTGAACGTTACAGATGGAGGAATTTAACTGGGGTTTATTATTTTTAGGTTCGGTTCAATTTTACTTAAACCGAGATTTGAATTGGACTGTGTTTTGGCAATAAAGATATTTTAAATCGGAATAACAACACAAAATCATACCAGGTATGATTATTTGTATCAATTGTGAAATTCGTCAAAATTAACATCCGTTAAAATTGAGATACGAAAAATTTAATAAAACGTGGTTTTTGAATTTCTGGATTGAGACTAATCATTTCCAGTAGTATCGTTATTACCTTCAACCTGGTCCTGGCGGCGTATCACCATCATTGGTGTGTGCCTTGTACACTCTCCTCGCAACCTTTAAAAGAGACAACCATTTTTTAATCTCTTCGGAGTTATACATATAATTTGACAAATTAACGCCTCGTCTTCTTCGATTCATATCAGTGAATGAAGGGAATCTCTCTCTTTCTCTTGGGAGTATTACGAGGTAGGCTATGTTGTGTGCTCCAACTACATATAGCGCCAACTTTGTGAGAGGGAAAGAGAATATTGGAACTTTTCTTTATACCGATTTTATCCATTGACTCTTTCACTAATTACTCGACTCGACTTTAAAGGATATTATTTTTTGGTCAAGGATGTTATTGTAAAAAATATATATATATTTATTAGTTTTGTGAGTTTTTTACTACTAATTTTATATTTTATATATTTGATAATATCATGTTAGTTTCAAAAGATATCAGATCGTTTTACTATGGAAGTATATTTTTTTTTACGGTCATGGAAGTATAATTGAACCTTCTAACTAAATTGATTTTATTTTTAGGTTACAAACATTTGATTTGAATGAATCAATTTTGATTTGACTATAACAATGCCTTAGTAATATACTCACGAAGACAATATTAAATATTCTTGATGTCGATAAAACATTAAAATATATTTACTTAATTATTTTGGCAACAAAACCAGTTTTGATCCGAATTTTTATTGATTAGAAGAAAAATATGCCGAATGCGTATTGCTGAACTTTGACTTGGTCGGCCGATTTTATGCTCGTCGTGGAATTCATCTCGTCAAAGGAGAAATTGATAAACTAAATTTGAAATTTATGTTGTAAATCTTTGATTCTTAAAAGGAGGTGATTATTTTTTGGTGAAACACAATTTTATTCAAGCATAGTGACAACCTGCCAACGTATATAAAAAACAGGAGGAACAAGTGATTACAACCGGATAAAAAAATCCAAAATAATATAAAAAATATAGTTAATGAAGATTATCTTGATTACACAAGGTGCATAACAAACAATATCTCCATCTAGCTACAATATATCTTCCAGATAAAAATGTATGTCTATAAATATCGAGTCCGAACAGATATACATATACATGAGTCCGACGATCGACCAGAAGAAACGAGATAATTGCTGACCGAAAGTGATAAGCTATATTTTTCAAGTACATGCCTTATGATAGTACATTATAACTTCAAGTACATGCCTTACCAATGTTATTATAACGGAAAAGTAGCGTTTGACTCACCGACCGGCGACCGCCCATAAATTGAGTGATTTTGACTCCAGTTAGTAAACCATAAACTAAATAAGTCAAATTCATCCACCGGCCCACCACCAATAAAAAATTAATAAACTAACATTAGAAAGATTGAAAAATACACATTTTCTTTTAACAATACTACATTACATTAGTTAAGTTTCAAAATATTAAGCAAAGCACAAATTAAATGCAATT
>JANIEQ010001862.1:0-10601 GCA_024708375.1 Oxalis stricta
TCTTCTGATTATACGTAGATCTATCAGCATCAGCACAGAAGAAGAGTGCCTGGGTGAATGTTGCCCAAACACGCCACACAAATGCTTTTCCACATTATGTTTAATACTGTCTAGGTACTGAGAAAGAATAATAACAGCCAAAGCCCATTTTCTGCTTGCTTTCAGACACAGCAGAATAAACAGAATGAGAGGGGCCACCAGGATGCCACATCTGGCAGAGGGAGAAAAGAAGGGACCAGGTCCACCTGCCTTTTTCATATCCATTTAGCTTCCAAATTACTTTATACAATTGTCTATAAAATAATTTTATTTACTCAACAGTTTAATGACATTTCAGCCTTCTGATAAACTGTATGGTTTAAGATGTTGTGAACACTGTATAGATAGCATCACTATCAAAACTTGTTAGACTAAATTGATATATACACTCACAAGCGCTCATTTTGCCTATGGGAATGTTTACCCAACTGACACAGCTGCCAAAATCCTCATGATTTATACAGAATATCCCCCTGAAATACTACTTTCTCATTTTTCCAATAGACAAATAGAAATGTTAACAGAATTAAGATGAGGTTATCACATCACATAATTGCAATCCTATTTTCACCAAGGCAACTTTATCATGATGAATAACAACACACTTTGAATGCCAAACAGCCTAACACAATAGAGAGAAAATAGTGCCTGTTAATTCAACAGATGAACACAGAATATTTAAACTATATGAATATCGTTTTATAAGAATACAGTGAAAATTTTTAATGAAGATGTTCACAGCTCCACACGTTCAAAGTTTTAACACTGTTCACTGAATTAAATTTTGAAGGCCTTGATGAACTCTTCTCCAGTGATATTAACTATATTGATTAGAATTCATTTCAAGGGTCATATGATCAAACGTCATAGTAAATTTCATTTTTAAGTCAGATTGAGCTAACTGATTACTTTGTTAAAAAGAAAATAGCACACAGTCATATCAGATTTAATAGGAACGGGCTTCAACATCATCTGGTAATACTATTCAACAGTCTAGAAGAATACAATGAGTCCATTCCTCTCTGACAAGGACATACAAGGACCCAGATGAACCAAGAGCATTTTCCAACAAAAGAAAATAAGAAATAAGAGAAGATCAGAAAAGATGACACCAGCTAGAGTTGAAAATCAAGAATCAAGATAACAGCAATCAAAAAGGACACCAACACCATATTCAACAAAGGCTTTCAAAGCAGACCAGAAGAAAGAAATTAACATCATCATCTGACATGAACATAATCAATAAAATCAATGACGGGCATTCAACAGTTTTTCTACACAATATAAAATGTCCACACAATGGTAAATTCAATAATTTTTAAAGAAGACACCAAGAATATAAAATTATAGACCATTACCAGACATAATAAGGCCAACACAGAACACAAAGAAATTATTTAACTTAAACTAATCAATATTTTATCATATTTAAAATCATTCAACATTGGGACTAAAAATTGCCGCTTCAAAAATACATACCCTATGACTAATACAGTGTATAGCAGATTTTTGAAATATGACTCATAGTTTATAAAAATTGAAAAAAATAATATTTTATAATATATTTTTTTTTAACTAATAGGTAGTTAATTTTTTTTGAAAATATTATTATGTTGTAGAAGAAAAAAAAAGATGTCTCTTTATAAATTTGATAAAAAAAAATATAATGAATTTAATTAGAAAAAATCACACTAAACAATTAAAATTAGAAAAAAATATAATGTATTATAATTTTATTATGAATATGTTTTTATTGTATTTTGACTTTATAATTAGAAGGGGAAAATATCATAGACTTAAAATTGTAATTTGAAACCTAATTAAACTTAAAATTCTCAATGATCAATATAGTTTAATAAAAAAATTAGAAAAAAATAATATATATTATTATTTGATTAGGAATAATCTTTTTATCAATATGCCCACTTGAATAGGAAAAAAGAAGATGTGTCTATTTTAATTAGGAATAGAAAAAAAGAATATAATGAATTCTTATTAAGAAAATTTATTCAATCAAAAAGAGAAAAATATAGTGTATTATAATTTTATTAGGATTTTTTAAAATAATGGATAGGAAATTGATTATGAATAAAACTATTATATTAAAAAAAAGTAATTGGTAGAATTTTATTAGGAATCATTATGTCTTTATTGTATTTTTGATTTCTTAATTAGAAAAGGAAAAAAATTAATATCATTGATTTAAAATCTCCGTAACTTGAAACCTAATTACACTCAAAATTCTCATATACATGTGTCAAATACCTATTCCTTAATAAAAAGTTCACTGTGAATGGAATGTCATCGATTAAAAAACAAAATTTACAATTAAATTGGAATTGCCATAAATTTAAAAAAAATCTCGCCATTTGCTTCATAAGATTATTATTGTTTTTAGTGATAATTTATTTACCAAGAAGTTTAAGCTCAAATGGGTTTTCCACTTCTTTACAGCAAAAAAAGGAAAGAAAGGGTTTTCTCCACATTTTGTGATTGGACTGAGAATTATTTCAGTAATCTATTTTTCATTATAAGAAAAACAGCATGGGACCAACTTTATCCACTTTGTTTGGGGGTTTTAGGATTTATCTAAAGATCAATTAGATTCTTAAGGCTTGTAATTATGGATGTTAAAGACTATATAAGATGAACAATAGTGAGTTGTAGTGAATTTCACTCAAGGTAGATAGGATATGCCATTTTTCTTTCACAATCTGTTTTCTAATGGCATGGCACGCTTGTTCTCTGGAACAGGAACGTTTTGACATTGCTACTTGATGTTTGTCCTTCGATGCATGGTGTTCTACCGGATGTGGAAAACTCTGCACCATGATGAAAAAAGTCTGATTAAAACTAATGTGTCAAGTTTTTAAACATCTTGCCAGCGTTTATATCATCTTCTTCTTGCTGAAATCAAAGCAACCTGATGCGGAAGTGCCTCACACTAGATGAATATTTCAAGATGATTAGCGAACCTAAGCAGGAACTTATATCCGCTAACAAGTCTACAATTGATGCCTTCCGTGAAAGGTTTGATCTTTAAGCAGAATCCAAAGGTCGTTAATTTCCTGAGCCTCATCTAGACTCTGGAAAATTGATTTATCCAGCCACATTACTTATTTGAAGTATGAATTTGGATTTTGCAGCTAAAGAAATCGAAACCGTCTGGCTCTATGAGGGAGAGGTTGCGGATTCATTTGCTATTGCCTATTGGAGTTGTTGGAAACAAACTTGGTAGCCAGCGTAGAAGAAATTGCCATTCGAAAAAACAGCTTAACTAATCATCTTAGATGAAAATGGCTTAGCATATCATCTTTAAGAATTCATTTGCTCAGCTTGTTTAGTAGTACGGTGGCTCTTGTCTATATTTTAGTTTTGCAAAATCAAATGCGCAAGTAGTCAAGTATTGCTGATTTAATTCCCACTTCGACGTATGCATTTACAAAAAAAGAAACTCAAAAGTAAAGGGGGAAAAAAGAAATGGGGCGACAAAGAAGTATTTCAAAAGATTAGGAGGACCAATTAAGAGTTTGATAAAATTCTAAACCCCGAGCGGGAAAAAGGAAACGAAAATGGAGCCATCAAACATCAAAGTTTAATTCCCCGCTGACTTTTAAGCTTCCACCATAAGCTTCTACTTACAGTATTTTAAGCTTCCACTTTGTTCCCATTCATTTCATCATATACTAATACAAGTCCAAGCAGCAACCCAAATGGCGCGAAACAAGGTTAAGCTTTTTTCAATTATTGTTTTTGGGTGATAATTTAGTTTCCAAAATTTTTAATATCAAATGGGTTTTCTCCCACGTTTTGTGCTTACACTTGAGAATTATTCCACAGTTATCTGATTTTTTATTGATTGAAAATAAATGGAACCAACTTCATGCACTCTGTTTTGGGGTTTTAGGGTTTATCTCATTGAAAGATCAATTAGATTCTTAAGGCTTTGTAATTATGTATGTTGAAGACTGTATAAGATGAGCAATAGTGAGTTGAATGTAATTTCAATTTGAGGTAGATTGGATATTCCATTTTACTTAAATGGCGTGGTTTTATTATTGCTCATGGCTTTTGTCCATTTTGCATTCACAGTCTGGTTTTCTAACGGCATGGCACGCTTGTTTTATGGAACAGGAATTGGTTGATATTGCTACTTGATGTTGGTCCTTCAATGCATGGTGTACTTCCGGATGTGGGAAAACTTTGCGCCATGATGATAGAGAAAAAGGTGATATATTTGTATCTTTCAATTCTTCCGCTAGGTTATTTGATTTCTCTGTATATACTACTAATTGACTGTGAATCGTCCCTGTTTTGAATCTTGGTGCAGTTGATTTTCAGCAAATTTGATGAAGTTGCAGTCGTGTTATTTGGAACTGAAGGTATGTTGCCTCCTCATCTGTTGTGATGCGACAGAAATTTGTTTTAGACAGCATTGTGATCCATTAAAGTGTAACTGCTGAAAATTTAACATGTCTATCCTATTCGGCAGCAACAAATATTAACAAATAATTTTCTCCGCAATTTGTCAGAGACTAAGAATGAGCTGACAATGGAAGTCGGTGGATATCATAATATCGTGGTTTTGCGGGATTTGAGGGTTGTTGATGGTAACGTTGCTGATGCTTTGCAGCAGCTGCCCCGAGGAACTGTCATTGGTGATTGTATCCTATCTCTTGTTCTGGAATACATTTTTATGTGCTGCTTGAATCTGTAGCTACTCTTTATTTATGCCTTTTTGCTGCGGTTATCTCAAAAGGGTGGTCAGGTCACCGGTGTTCTTATTCTGATTCACTATAGTTGTGATTGAGTGGTTTTATCGTCTTTGCTTCTGAAAGTGCTAGGCTGTCACTGTACATATTCTTGTAGTCCAAGCTGCTTTGTGTAATCATGTATCTAGGTGTCCTTGATATATATCCAAGATTTATTGGAAGAACAACTTTATTAATTCAGAAATTTTGAAGTGACTCTTAAACCTGTGAGCCCAAATGAAAATGTGGTTTTTTTACTTTCTGATGTATATGTGCAATAAATCTTTGGTTAAATTTGTGTGGTTTCTTAACTATTGGAAGTTCTTGATGCTATTGTTGTTGGGATGGATATGATGATAGGAAGAAACATGGAACAAACAAAGGTAAGAAACGTCTCTGTCTTTTGACAAATGCACTGGCATCCTATTAAAGATCCATATGAAGGGACCAAAGAAGATCAAGTTAGCGCAATTGCTGAGCAGATGACTGCACATGGCATGAGAATGGAGAGCATTATTGTAAGGGGAATGCTGAATACCGGGGGAGATGAGCGAGTAATGGATGAGAACGATCGTCTTTTGAATATATTTTCCGAGAAGACAAATGCAAAGATGGTATATGTGGATAGCCTCGATCTCATTGTTGGGTGCTCTTAAAACTAGAAATGTATCTCCTGTAACAGTATTCCAGGCGAACTAGAGCTCAGTCCTCAAATGAAGATCACAGGAGTGGGTCTATAAGAAAATAGCCGAGGAGAGGCTTCCAACTCTGAAAAAATATTCTGATAAAGCACCTCCCACTGATACGTCTGCGACTCCATGAAGTCAAGGTAGATTTTGAGTACAGTGCTGTTGAGGATTCCAGTAAAGTTGTTCCTCAGAAGAAAGGATTAAAGGTTATCGTTATGGCCCTCACATGATTCCCATATCAACTGATGAATTGGATGCTGTGAAGTTCAAACCAGACAAGGGTGTGAAGCTTCTTGGATTTACTAATTCACTCAAACATATATGCGGTAAGCACAGCTGCTCTGTGTTGAGTTCTAAATGATTAGCGTTTGAATAGTGGTAACACCTTTTTTGCTTTACTTTTTTCTTTCCAGCCATTATTACATGAAAGATGCATACATCTTCATTCCTGAACCAGAAAACAAAAAAGCTACGAAAGCAGTCTCTGCCATAGCTAGGGCAATGACGGAATCTAATAAAGTTGCAATTGTACGCTGTGTTTGGAGGCAGGGCCAAGGAAACGTTGTTGTGGGGGTCTTGACTCCTAATCTGTCCATCAAAGATAATATTGTAAGTTTGATATGCTGAAAGTCAAACTCCATCCTTTCGTTAATATTCAATTCAAATTTCTTCCTGTTTTTGGTTGCTCTCCTGTTCTAAGTTGGATTGTGTGCCTTCATTTTTCTTTCTCCCCAGCCTGATTCGTTTTACTTCAACGTGCTTCCATTTGCTGAGGATATTAGAGAATTTCAATTCCCATCTTTCAGCAACTTTCCAGCGTCATGGCAACCAAATGAAGAGCAACAGAAAGTGGCTGATAACTTTGTGAAGATGCTCAACCTTGCTCCATCTGGCAAGGCAGAAATTTTGCAGCCTGACCTAACGCCAAACCCTCTTCTTCAGGTATTTCTGTATATTTTCCTAGCACTGTATCCACTTGTAGACTTGAAGCTCATATCGAGTTGTAGACTAGTTATAGACTTGAGGAGCATATCTAGCAGTAGACTAGTTGTAAACTTGAGGATCTTTCCGAGTTACCGAGGACTTGTTGGAACCGATTCCGCTGTTGTGGATTTTTTGGAACAGTTTTCGAGTTGTAGGCTTGTTGGAAGTATTCCGAGTTGTATGTAGGCTTGTTGACAGCTTACTGTTCCTAGTTGTAGGCAGCTTGACTTATTCCTGAGTTGTAGGCTTGTTGACCCCATTCCGAGTTGTGGGCTCTTTTATGTAGATCCGTACCTGAGTTCGATTTTGTTGTAGTCTTATGGAATCTAGCATTATTTCTGATTCTGTTCAACGATCAATTAAATCTGGTCTGGTTGTCCTTGAATATACTTTACACATCATAGAAATGCATGAAAACATCTGAATAAAACTAATACCAAGGGTTTAAACTTCTCCCAGCGTTTTTATCATCATCTTCTCTTGAAATCAAAGCAACCTGATGCGGCTGTGCCTCCACTTGATGAATATTTCAAGATGATGAGCGAACCTAAGCCGGAACTTATTTCTGATAACAAGTCTACAATTGATGCTTTCCGTGGCCGATTTGATCTTAAGCAGAATCCAAAGGTCATTAATCTCTGAACCTCATCTAGACTCCAAATATGAATTATGCTACCATATTTATAATTTGTACTATGAACTTGGATTTTCAGCTAAAGAAATCAGTTAGGCGTTTCCGGCAAGAGAAACCGTCTGGCTCTAATGAGGTAGTGGTTGGGGAAGCTTCGGTATTGGAGTTGTCGATAGTGTTGAAAACAAACTTGTAGTTAAAGTAGAAGAGATTGGGGATTTAACACCCGTCCAAGACTTTGAAGCCATGATGTCACGCAGAGACAGCCCTGAGTGGGTTTTAAAAGCAATAACAGATATGAAAAAGAAAATCTATAAGTTACTTGGGGACTCTTCTGGAGGGAAAACTATCCCAAAGCACTTGAATGTTTGGTTGCCCTTCGTAAGGGTTGCATCCTTGAGCAAGTAAGTCTCTGCGTGTGTGTGTGTGTGTTAGAAGCTAAGTGCCATGATTGATGTTTTTATCTATCCTTTACCGGAGCCAAAGGAGTTCAATGATTTCTTGCGTCGTCTTCATAAATTCTGCCAGGATGAGAACCAGAATTTCCGTGATTTACTCGTGTCCAAACAAATCACGTTGATATCCAAGTCAGAAGCCATAGACAGGTTTGAATTCCTTTTTATTTTGGCATCTGCTCATCGAGTTTTATTACATTTCTCAAAGCTACTTTGCCACATTCTTAACGTTCTCTTTTTTTAAAACAGCAACATCACAGAGGTTGAAGCTAGAGCATTTCTCGTGAAACCGGTGCCGAAACTTGAACAGTTAATCAGAACTAGCTAGATTGTTAGATAATATTCTATGGCAAATTATGATCAAACATGGGGTTTGACTTTTGTGCACCGGAAATCCTCATGTAGCAGAAATTCTTTGGCGGTTTGTACGAGTCAGAGATCATTCTCTTTTATGTTTTGTTATGTATCAGACATATTTGTGGTATATTCAGTGAATCGAGACTGTTTAAAATTAATACCCTCCGTCCTAAAATAGATACAAATTTTTATTTGCAATTTGTATTGAAAAATTTGGATTTATTTTGGGACGGAGGAATTATTATATTTAATTTTTGGTATACGGTACATTAACAGCAATGAGTAGCTGAAAATTTCTCATAAAAAGAAGAAAAAAGGACTAATACTGAACCGAACAAGCAAGGAAACTCCAACTTTGCGTTATTAATTGGTAATAGGACTTAAAAGACTTATATAAGAGTTGACTAAAACTTTGTTTACAAAAGCAAACAACTCATTGATTGATAAAACATTATCAACATATCCAATAGAGCTCCAGCGAATGTCTACTGTCGCCGGAACTTTCATGGTTGTTCTTCTTTTGTGTTTGTGGTGGGCTGGATTAACGACGAGTTACAATCCAGATGAGGATCCTGATGTTAAATGCTTGAAATCGATCAAAGACTCTATTGATCATGACCCTCACAAAATATTATCGACGTGGAACTTCAAAATCAGCAATGGAGGAATAGACGGATATGCGGATTCGGCGGCATAAATTGCTGGAGTGCGAGGGCAAAGTGATGAGCATCGATCTGTCCAATATGGGGCTAAAAGGTCATTTCCCACCTGAACTTGGCAGTTGCAAATCACTTACCAGCTTGGATATTATCAAACAATCAGCTTACAGGGCCAATCCCTCGTGACATATCAAAGAGCATTCCTTACATAGTTACACTCAATCTCTCCAACAACAATTTTTCGGGTGAAATACCATCTGATTTAGGTAATTGCATTTATTTAAATTACCTAGATCTTGGAGGAAACCAACTCACTGGTGAAATTCCCTAGAGAGTTGGGCCAGCTGTCACGCCTCAGCGCATTTCAATGTATCTGCAAATATTTTGTCAGGGGAGGTGCCTGATTTCCTAGTTGAAAGGTTTGGGGTTAATAGCTATGCAAATAACAAGGGACTGTGTGGGATAGGTCTTGATTCTAAGTGTAGTAGTCATGCTCGAAAGTTTCATTTGACGTTTATACATGTATTTATGATCGGTTATGGAGTTTCCTTTGTTCTGGTTGTATATGTTTCCGTTATACGTCATTGCTGGCAACGAGAGACACTGGAGAAGAGAAGGGAGTGCAGGACAAGAAGAGCTAGGCAAAGGCCTACGATTCGTAATATGTGATAACTAATAGTTAAGAAAGGCTCGAATCAAATGTGGAAGGATTCTGAATCATATATGAAAATGTACAACTGTGTACTAAATTAATGGATGTTCACTTCGTTCTAATCAGTATTGGATTGTGGAAGGTTTCTTTTGAATTTCCTCTAGTTAGTTTGATTTTACTAGTTAAAAGCAGGTTCTTGAACTCTGGTCTAGAATGAATCATTTCAGTTTCATTTAGCTTCATTTCATTTTCTTCCTAGCCTTTAGAAGAACTAAAATTTTATTTGAACTGGCTGTTTCAATTAGTTGCCTATTAAATCCATAGAAACTGTGTTTTCCAGTCTCAGAGTGTAATGAGATAATTTTCAACCCTTTCACACTACGCAAATCAGGATACTGGGTCAGCACTTTCAGGATCTCGCAGTTTACAATGCGAACAAGGCAAGTGTGGTAATTTCAGGTTCACGGTGCCTGTTATTGTGGAGCTATTGACGGACGACAAGGCGAGGACAACCGACGATGTGTTGGCTGATGATTACCTCAGTTGTAGTAGACTTGAAGAGCGTATGGAGTTGTAGACTAGCTGTAGACTTGATGAGCTTTCTGAGTTACCGAGTTATAGGACTTATGGAGTACGTTCCGAGTTGTAGGCTTGTCGAGAGCTTACCGTTCCTAATCGTAGACTTGTTGGGAGAATTGCAAGTTATAGGCTTGTTGAAACCGTTCCGAGTGGTAGGCTTTGTTTATTTATATCCATACCGATCGAGTTGGATTATCTAGCATTATTTCTGATTCTATTCAACGATGATTTGTTTCAAAATTATCTTTCTTTCATTTCAAAGGCCACTCGAGTTCTTGCTATGTAGATTAATTAAAGCTATCAATCACCATTATCAAATTTTCTCGGATTGGAATTTTAATTTTACTAAGAAGTAGATTGGAGTTGAGCAAATCTTTAATATGCTTACTTTTATAGTAAGTACTACTATATGTTTATACTTATTTGAACTTATCCTTGGTAAGGGTTAATGTTATTTAGTCTAAACATGTGAAGATTAAAGAGGAAATTCTTGTCAAATGCTGATTACAGAGAAAGCACACAAATAAACCATCTTATTACAGAAACGTTTCTAATGAAACGTAAAGCTGAAGTTATTATTCATCGTAAACTCTTTCATAGGTACGTCTGCACTACTCACCAATATAATAATGGTAGGTAAAATTGAATATACTAGCACAAGTTGTTTCACAAGACTAACTGTAATTAAATAAACAAGCAAGGAAACTCCACTTTGAAATAATTAGTAATATGACTTTTCAAAATAGTTGACTTTGTTTCCTCGATAGTACTATACAGCAAAACAATTGATTGATTTTGAAATAAA
>JANIEQ010001865.1:0-20948 GCA_024708375.1 Oxalis stricta
GTTTAGTTTATATTAGTTCAAATGTTGGCCTTATTCTCCAGGTTTGTGGACAGTTAGTTTAAATTGTTCATTTGTTCTGTTCAATGTTTGAGAACAAAGTAATCTAGCTCATTCGTCTCTTTTGGCATGGTTCTTATGCAGACAAACCAAAAGATGTATCAACTGTCAACCATCTGATAAGTCTTACTTGTTGATTGCATTGAAGCATTCAAGGCAGGAGAAGCTTAAACTCTTGCACTCTGTTTATTGAATGCTAATGCTATTAAGAAGTTAGTAGCTAGCTAGCTGTTGTTCACTATCACCCACCAGGTTATATTTGTTAATCCTGCAAAATTTTCTCAGGATAAAAAGATTTAGGTGAAAGATTAAAAGTCAATAAATCACTAGACCTAATCTATCTACCACAATCTCTGCTGGCTCTTTTGACCAAAATGCACCTAAATCACGACTTCCTGGTCGATCTTTCATTTTTTTAGTACTAAAATGGAAAAAGATTCACACAAACTTGACATACTGCTTGTACATGAATTTTATTTTCTCTCTTTAGTTCTGGTTCGTCTTTTTTGTTACTGGAATTTATTCAGGTACGAAATAGTTGCAGCCATTTTAGTGAAAAAGGATAGCTAGAAAACAATGAAGATGCTGCTAGTTCTGTATGTGTTTCTTGTTTCTTTGCGGCTTCTAAAGTGGTTTAGGCCTTAGTGACCAGTTAGTATTTCTTAATCAAGTAGTTCCTGTGTCTCTCTAGGGGGACTGGCAGGGAAATCAATAGGCAAAGTTCTCGATATGAGAAGTCAATCTCTACTGATGGTGTTGCCATGCCATGTTGTATCTGGGCTACCAGCCTCATTACTGTTTTTCGCTCCAAACAAACCTGGTTCTGTTTTATATTCTTTTGAAATGTTAATCTGTTCATGTGCTGAACTTGAATTAGTCATACTTTCTTTTTCTTTTGTGCATCCTCAAACCATTTCAGTTTTCCAGTTTTTAGATTGAAATGCTAAATGGCCGTGTGAATGGGTTTTGACAGGAATTGCAAGAACTCTCTATTCAGCTTTAGAAGAAGCAAAAGTAGATATATCGGGCATTTGGGCTTTGAAGTTTCTTATCAGCCAAGGTGTGTACAACGGTTAATTTGTAACCATCGATTGTATTTTTGTTTAGTATTTATGGTAGTTCTATTTTGGATGTTTATGCTTCTTGGCTTTTGTGTAAAAATTACATTCAGCATTCTCTAACTTTCGTAATCGATCGCACAATGGGCCCGGTGTTCTCTTGTCAATAATATTTTTTTTTTTAACCAATTTGAAGAGGTTTGTATCTTTGTGGTTTATGGTCGTAAAAACATAAATATCTCCTTGGTTTCAAAAGAAGTTAATATCTAAACTATTTTCTTCTTCAGATGGCTGTTTACTCTGTGCGAGTAAGTGGAATGATCAACTTGAAGAAGAGCTCTAGAAACGGGTTTTGATTGAGGTATGTTACTCAAATTTTGGTTTGGGTCGTTATTACCTTTCTGGTTTTGTTCCTAGATATTGGCCCGTTCTTGAACCCTGGATCATACAAATTGACATGCTGTAAACTCACATGCTTCATGTAATTAACTATTACCATAGTAATAAGTTTCCCTCTTTACTTTGCTTTGATCAGTCTCAAATTTTAAACAAGTGTATCATTTTATTTTTATCAGGTTGGAGGTCATCATACAAAGTGAATTGCAGTGAGAGGAAAGGAGCCTAAGGATGAGGTTCAGATATGCACATGAAAAAGATGCCACTCTCGGTAGATGATTGACCTTGAAGGTTAATTCTATTTATATGTTTGCATCGTCAAGCTAGAACTAGTGTGTTGAATGATAAATTTTCATCGTCGTGTTCAAAAGCATCGAAAATGTGATTAATGTGGTATTTGGAGAGCAAGCATATAATTTGTGTTTCCCGATCAATACTCATTGTATTTTTCTATTTACCTTCATGAATACTTATTGGCAAACTTTGTTTCGATTCCAAGTGTTTTTCGAATCGTTTTAATATTTTGAATGCATGAGTTGATTGTATCAGTTAGATGAACTTTAAGATAGTGTAGCTGCAGCTTAGCATGACTGATCGATCAACAACAAATTAGACATTAGCCGCAGCTAATTTTCTTTTCTTTTTCTTTATGACCAAAAAAAGGACGGGTTTACAAAAGGCGGCTAGAAAGTGGCGTTTTTGTACAAAAAGTGGTGCTTTTTAACCGCTGTTTTCAAACACCTTTTTTTAAAAAATAAATTAAAAAACCACAGCGGTAAATGACTTAAACTGTGGCGTATACCTAACGCGTCGGTAAGCAAATTTCACGGTCCTATTGTCTATAATAGATATTATTTTGATTATTTAAATACATTCATTTTTAAATAAATATATCAAATAATAATGATTAAATATATTTATTTTAATTTTGAACACGACGGAGCTAAGCTTGTTGCTAAGGTGTAACATGACACTACATATATTTTTGAAAGAATTTTCAAACAAATCCTCCAACTTCTTAATCAATTGAAACTATCCTATAATATTGACCCACAAAAATATTTATAACCTTAAAACATAAAGATATAATTATAAAGAAAAATAAATTTTAAGTATCTAATATTAAATATAATTAATTTTTTTTAATAAATTTTAAGGATTTAATATTAAATTAAATATACTTAAGATTTTTTAATAAACCGTACATTATACTCTATTCGTGTTGAATAATAAGCCGTACATTATACTCTCTCCATATCATAATATATGTAGTTTTGGAATTTTTTATAAAAAATATATGTTTGACTAAAATATCCATACTAAACATAAACAATTACAATATATTTGAACAACACATAACACAAATAAGGATGGTGGTGGGTGGCCGGCCGGTCAACGGTGAAGTCAACGCCCGGGCGAGTCGGTGATCCAATTGGTAGTTGGTGGTGGTGGGTTGTGGTGGTGTGTGTTTGGTGGTTGTATATGTAAAGAAAATGGATTTGATGTTGTATTATAATATGGATAAAATAATAAAATGAATTTGATGTTGTGGTTTAATATGAGGACAAAATAAAAAGAAAAAAGATGAAAATATGATGTATTTTGATATAAAATCATGCACAAAACTATGATATGGAAGGAATAATGTTAAAGGTAGCGGATTATATATATATATATATATGTATTATATGATGATCACCGCCACAGCAGAGATTCTCTTAACAGCAAAACACAACACATTCGTACGTACGCGCCCACACAAAATCTCTCCCCTTTCTCAAGCCAAGAATCTCTCTCTCTTGGTTTCCTTTCTCTCCTTTAGATTCCCCTTTCTTTTTCGTTTTAATGATTTTTTCTTCAAGTCCTAATATCATTTTAATTGTAACGATGCCTCTTCTCTTCTCCTTCCATCTCTCTGAGTCTGACCAATATCCTTTTCCCACTGTCCATTGCCGTTGACTCACAAACAATCACCTATAACCTAATTGGCTTAGTTAATTTCTTCATCTCTGTGCATGCATGGCATCCTCCTCCTCAAACTTCGTTCACCATATTTCTAATCCTTGCATCTATGGTACGTACGTAAGCTCCTTATTAATTAATTAGTAATTCTCATCCGTTCAAGTAGCATGTTTTCTACAATTGACTAATTAATATAAGAAATTTTCTTAGGGTTATACTATAGTGCCATAGCATAGCTTGCAAATCAGTTTTCTATAGATCATTTTAGATAGTTGTACTTTGTTCAATCTCTACATCCATCGACGTTGTTTGTCTATCAATGAATGGTTTATACAGAAAGTTCCGAATTTGTTCTAAGAAATAATGTATTACTGCTCCATCTCAAAATAAAAAAATAGATGCAAGTATTTTAATATAAATTATATGTAAAATTAGACGTTATTGCATGGCATAATTTCTTAGCTAGATATACGTACATATCCCACTGCTTATCTTTTTTCTATTTGGTGAAAACAAAATCTAATCTGCAGAGAGTTTTTGTGTTTTGTTTTTTTTTTTTTAATTTACTATTGCTTCAAATTTTTCGAGCTAGCCAATAATCTTTCTGGCTGTTCAAAGTTCTAATACCGTTTTACTTAGTTAAGAATTCTTTAGATACATTTTAATTTACAGAATTTTCAGTCCGTTATATATACTATTACATAAATGTAAATATTTATGTCGAAATTAGTACTTTGTAATTAAATATTCTTTTATCTATGTTGGGTTATGTATTGAAATTTTATTATTGTAAGCAGGGGATTTTGTTTCTTCGTCCACAGAGAGGAAAAATCGGTTTATGAAATGGCTGGAGTAGAATTTTTAAAGGTGGATCATCCCCTCGTGGCGGAGGAGGTAGCGGCGGCAGTCGTCACCCTCACTTTTTAGGGGACGAAAATACAGTTTGGCCAACATCTAGATCTTTGGTAATTATTTTATAAAACATTTATATTCTATGTTATAATATTCTCCATTGATATATCTTTCTTTTTAATTGTTTTCGCTTTCTGTCTTTTATTCTTTGCTTTGACAAGATCTATAGTAAATTAGCAATCGCACAAGTCATTGCCTCCAACAGTATATTGCTCATTTGTTTAATGTGAATTTTTTGAAGCACTGACAAATTTGAACCACTCTTTCCCGGCCCTTCATTTTATTTATTCCCTACTTTACATCACCACATAATATTCCATCAGAAAATATTTTAGATGATATTCCTAAGGTACAGATGATAGATCAATGGTGCGGAACCATAATAATCCTTATCGATCAAGTCATTTTGAATGTATATATACTAGTAAACTGATAGACTGACTGGTCGTTGTTCATCTTAAACTTGAGATAGAAAATTAAGATCAATTAATTGTCACACACATGGGACGAGTAGCATTTGTGTTTAGCGATAGAGTTGCATACACCTTTGGTTATATGTTTTAAGAAATCAATCAAGGACAAATAAATAAGCGAAATGCTAATAATTATATATGAAAAAATAACTATTAATTGAACGTCGACCGATACAACGAATTTGTATGTTGGGGCTGACTGCCGTGATGTGAGTTTTTAACTGAAAAAAAAAAAAAAAAAGGTTTAGAAACAAGGCCAAGAACATGAGGAGAAAAATTATTGGGCATTAACTTCCAACCTTTGACGCACGAATCACCTTTTGCGTCACTTGTATGGTCAAAGACTCCCTCTTTTTAATATTTGGTCAATTTTTAAATTATACATATATTAATTGTGATAAACATATCTAAATGACGACATGTTAGGAAGTTTCTAAACAAGAATTATTCCAGGAGCAGATTAGTAGTTTAACTTGAGCGAGTGGAATGGCCAATATGTAGAATTAATTTAGGAAAATCCATTCCTGGAGGAGGGTATTATTTTTTGGGTATATATAAAAATAATGGTATTAGCTAGGCATATAGATGATGTCTTATTTTAATTGGGATATACTTGAATGTCGAAGATTTGTTCACTCGAGGGAAGTGAATTAGCTTGTATTTGTTTGGATCATGAATGGGATTTAATATCAAATATATATATATATATATATATTTTATAAATAATAGTGAGATTTTTAATTTTAAATTTGTTTTAATTGTAAATTTAATTACAAATTTTATTGTCAAATCGACATCCAATACATACTGCTTTTATTAACGTAATATTAATTTGACACATATATTTTAGAATTTTGAGTTTAATTAGGATATCAAATTACAATTTTAAATAAGTAATATTTATTTTTCTTTTCTTATTAAAATAAAGCAAAAATAAATAATGATTCTTAATAAAATTCTACCGATTACTTTTTACTAATATAATAATTTTATTTCTAATTAGAAATCTATTCTTCTACGATACTCTATTCATACATTCATCGTAATTAAAACGGAAAAAAGCATATATAAATATTATATATATATTATTAGCAAATTAAAATTTTCTATTTCTAATTAAACGGACAAGTCTTATTTTTCAAATAATAAAAACAATTAAATTAATTAGATGTAGTTATAAATTTTATTATCAAAATAATTTTTAACATGCGAACTTTTATTTTTTATTATGTTTATTATTTTTGAAAATTAAATAAATTTTTAATTTTAATAAGATTGTAGATTTTTTTAAAAAATCAAAATAATTATAATTAATATAAAATTAAAATAATTTTTTCTGACATATATTTAATAATATTTTATATAAATAATTATTATATAATTTTTTTATATGTTAACTTAAAAAAAATTATTAATTTTTAAAAGTGTGTATTTTTCGTACAATGCACTGACTTGTACTATTTTAAATTAGGATGAGCGTTCTCGAGGTGAAAGGGAGGAAGAGAAGCAATTCGACCTTGCAGATGCACGTGCACTCTCTCTGGCTGATCAAGGTTTGAAGAGACCAAATAATGGTAATTATATATATATATATGCATTTCATTTTTCCTTTTAATTAATTAATTAATTAAGCTTTAATTAATTTATCTATCTAAATGGGTTTTGCAGGTTATAATAAGTGGAGGGCAGCTGAGAATGATGAAGATCTGGCAAGGGCATTACATGACAGCATTAATAACCCGCCTGCAGCGTGTCCTCCCCTCATAAATTACTATCATCCATGGGAATACAGGTAGGAATATTTACTAGAAAATGTTTATTTTAATTACATACTGCTGGGTCCTCAAAATGAAACAATATTTAATATAAATTACATATTGATTCTAGAAATTAATAAAAATAAACTCTGTTTGTCTCAGTCGAACATGTGGTGGGTGTCACCGTGACATTGGATCAGGAAATTATCTAGGATGCATGGGAACATATTTTCATCCTGATTGTTTTCGTTGTCGTTCATGTGGTCACGCCATCACTGAACGTGAGGTATGATTTTCATATCTATTGAGTAGTAGTTATGATCAATTTTGACAACTTTTCGTTATTTTATCTTTTATCTATTCAACCAGAAAGGGAGAAAGAGAAAAAGAAAAATGTGTAATTGCAATTAAGTTTCCTTTTCCTGCTGAACATTCTGTTAACTGTTTTGCTTGTTTTTTTCTTGTTGATTCAAGTTTTCATTGGCAGAGAATGTACCCTATCACAAGTCTTGTTTTAAAGAGCTCACTCATCCCAAATGTGAAGTCTGCCATCAATTTGTAAGACAAAATCCTTAATCCCTCTATTTTCTTCGTTTCATTTTTCATGACTAGTATATATATAATATCACAATGTTAATTATATATACGTGATAATATATTGTTAGATCCCAACAAATGGAGCTGGTTTGATAGAGTATAGATGCCATCCATTTTGGACACAGAAATACTGTCCATCACACGAACACGATAATACTGCTCGTTGTTGCAGTTGCGAACGCCTGGAGTCGTGGAACGCGAGATTCTATTCGCTAGAAGATGGACGGAGTTTATGCCTAGAGTGTATGGAATCGGCAATCATGGACACTGGAGACTGCCAGCCTCTTTACCATTCTATTAGAGATTATTATGAAGGAATGTATATGAGAATCGATCAGCAGATTCCTATGCTTCTAGTTCAACGTCATGCCCTTAATGAAGCTATTGTCGGAGAAAAAAATGTAATTATCAAATAGTACTATAATATTGCATCTTAATCATTTCACGCTCTGAATTTGTGTTCTCTTCCTTCCTTCTTTCCAGGGTTACCATCACATGCCTGAGACAAGAGGTCTATGCCTTTCCGAGGAGCAAACTGTCACCACAGTATGTTAAATTGTTAATTACTAGTAAATCTTGCTACTTTCTCTGGAATTTCCAAATAGTTACTTAAAAATCTTAATTCCTAATTCTTTGTATATATAGATTTCGAAGAAGCCTCGACTCGGGGGCCACCGTCTTGTAGGAATGAGAACTCAACAACAAAGGCTGCATCGAAAATGTGAAGTAACTGCCATTCTAGTTCTCTATGGATTACCAAGGTCATACATATATATTCTAATTAATATATATATATATATATTTATATTCATGTTTTTCTCTGTATCAATAATGGTCGTTAACTTCTCATCAGGCCTTTGTTTTTTCTTGTCTGTTTTACAGATTACTGACAGGTGCTATTCTTGCACATGAACTGATGCATGGATGGTTACGCCTAAAAGGTAGTAACTATGCCAATTCAAAACTTTAATACATATTTTTCCACATGTTATGATAAAATGAATCATCCATCCAAATATATATTCCAGGATACCGAAATCTGAATCCTGAAGTTGAAGAGGGTATCTGTCAAGTTCTTTCCTACTTATGGCTGGAATCCGAAGTCTTACCTAAGAACAACAACATGGCAGCATCAACATCATCACATGCTCCGTCGTCGTCGTCCTATGATCACATCTTCAAAGAAAGGAGGGAAATCAGGGGTGGAACAAAAACTGGGAGAATTCTTTATGCATCAGATAGCGCATGATGCTTCCCCGGTATATGGGGGAGGCTTCAGATCTGCTAACGCTGCTGTCAGTAAGTATGGCTTACGTCGGACTCTTGATCACATTCGCCTCACAGGAAACTTCCCACTCTAAAAACACTAAATCTCATACATATATACATACATATATATCCTGAAAGATCTTAAAAAGAAGAAAAGGAGCTGTCTCTGCAGGTTTGGAGTAGCGTCATGAACAAGGTCTGGGTTGATGAAATTTGGTTTTTTATTTTGGCGCTGGAAATGAGTTTAAGAATTTTCCAGCTTTATACTCGATATGATGGATCCTTGCTTCTAATTAACTAGCTTAACCAGAAACATCAAATTTCAGTACACGAAAAAAATTTGATCGGCTTCTACGATTAGTGATGCATGATTGGCATATAATTTGGACTTGAATGTTGTATAAATGAAAATCGGCTTCAACTATTTGGTAGAGATTAGTAGGCATATTTCTGTTCTGCTCCAACAACTCAACAAGAGTTGTGAATTCTATCCTACAAGATCATGGACTATATATTAATTTCCATGATATATATATCCATTCTGGCTTTTAAAGGTTCACTAGCATACAAACTTACATACATACCAACTCACACATAGTGAGATCTCATATCCCTACAAGATAAACAAGATGAAGTGAAAATTTATTGCAGAGAAGGGTCATGGATTTTCATGTCTGTCTATCCTTTCCTAGCAGTGTTACTTCATTTCAGGCAACATAATGATACCCTGCCTGAGATTCGTTTCTGAAATTCAGATTCGATCTTCAATTCCGGCTGTTAAATCCACGGCACTATCCCTTTGAATGTGTTGAGCTGTGTTGAAGTGCTGCAAGAATCTAATCCCATTATCTTGTAGGCCTAACGCCAAAGAGACACTACTACTACTGCTGTTACTATTATTCCCACTAACATTTCCTGGAAGAAAATTGAAGCATGGATTCCCTAAATTCCTCTCTAGTAGTAAGCTATACTCTGTCTGTTTCTAGGACGTTTAGCTTCAACTCCTCCGCTTGAATGTGAGATCGACGGCCAAAGGAAGAATATCATTGGATGGCATATTATTATTAGTGTCTGGTTGAACATGCCGAGTTTCAAGTGTGTGCATCTCTTCCACCATTGGCTTCCACACTCTCACTCTTGCATTGATAAACCAATTCGAAACCTGTCCCAACAAAAAAATAAATACAAGCTATTATATTCAAATGCTGAATAAATATTGTGATATAATATTGGCACAAAATCAAACCAAGAATAAACTAATAGTTTTATCATAAAATAAAAAAGAATAAACTTATAGTTTCACCTGAGTCCTTGATAAACCAGTCTGTTGGCGCCAACATCTGCTTCTCTGAATCAGTAGGATACCTAAAAATGTACAATTAAATCGAGGTTATTAATATATCAAACTGTATTGTAAAACTAGATACAATCAGGAGCAGGGGTCGAACATATTATGTAACCGTGGTTATGTTGTAAAATGGAACTTACGGATGAAGGAAGTGTTCGAAAAGCCATTTCTTGAGCTGAGAAACGGCATGATCAGGAAGTCCACGTTGTGATCGCCAAATTGGGTGTTGATGATGAAGAAAGTGACCACTGGATTTTTTACTATGATGAGGACCTAGTAGCTCACCTCTAGAATTACTAGGACCAGAATAACCGTCCCCGAGATTTTTGCTGCCTGCAAACTGAATTTGGTCGAGGATGGCATTTTTCAGGCAGACAAAGTGCTTAGCAATGGTTTTGACGGCAAAAGAAATATACGGAGCCGCATTGCCAAGGCCTGGCACTGTCTCAAATGAGGCCACTACTGACTGCATCTGTTGGCAATATAGCTTGTATCTACGGCACACCTGATCATTACATGGAATCGACCAACAAACTCATATAAATAGTCGAGTAGTACTTATTAATTTGGATAATATGTGAATAGATCCCTATAGTCTATAGATTTACAAGATTTAGTCCTTCAATTTCTTTAGATAAATCAGTCCTGAAGACAAAAGGAACCTATTAAAATAAAGAATTATATTGAAATTTCATAAACTTTTCTTTTGAAAATGTATTTTTTTTTTTGGTTTACAATTCTTAAATTAATAGGAAAACGTCAAATATAATTCTTTAAATATGTAAAATTTCCGCATATATATAAAATAATAATAGAAGAAGCTGAAAATCAAATCCTTACCGAGTCATAGTCAATCAACAGTACAGGTAATTCTGATCAAGTTTGATAGTAGCAGCAACCGCTATTATTGAAGCAGAGAGCGGTGACTGGGATGCCTACCCTATACTATATGTCAGTGTTTCTATTTACAAAATTGTTCATTTCTTAAGTTGTATTTTTGCTGATGCCAATAAGTGGAATTAGCAGTGATTTTATTAGGCGATTTTTTTTATTTTTTTCTTTTGAAAAGAAGATACATCATCTGATAGTTTTTTTTTTTTTTTTAAATAATAGTTTAATTAGGTACTATTACTTACAATCAATAAAAAAAAAAATTGCCATTTCGAGTGGTTTGTGAGACATGCGCCGGACAAACGGATCCATAGTTAATCTTATTACATACAGTACTAAATAGAACAATTAAATTATGGAGGACACGATTTATTTAATTAACCTTCCTCAACGTTCTTGTAACAATGGAGAGATGCAAATGCTAGAGAACAAAAGAGGAACAGTAACATGATTTAATTTTTGACAAGACTACACATCTTTTTGCCATGTCTTCCTACCTAAATTTAATTTATTACCAGAAATATCTGATTCTTGACAGAAACAATCAAATCATTTTTTTACAAAAGAAAAAAGAATAGCATCACTAGTCATGTCTATTATCTAAGCTACATTTTTTTTAGGTTCTTATTCCTGCATCACCATTTCCTCACCATTGGAATTATAAAAGTAATTAACAAAAACATATGCTCATCCAAGTATTTATGTTAAAAAAACTAAACTAACAATGATAATTTATACACATTAATTATATATATATTTCTTAATTTAGTAATTCAAAACTGATGCTTTAAATATGCACAATCATCAAAAGTATCTGGAAAATACTACTTTTATAGCACATACAATGAGAGAATTCGTGAGGAATCATATTCCGATCGAAGAAACAAGCAGAAATTAAAATTCCGTGAAGTAAAAAACATACCTCATCTAGCATCAACGCCAGCTTTGAGTTCTTCCTAGAGCCAAAAGTAATCTCTCTCATAATTCCACTAATACTTTCAGTAAATTCCAGACAAGCCAAGATCAAGATCCTGGGACTTTACACCAGAAAACTCATCGAGAATCTGCTGAGTAGGCTTCAAAAACCTAGACCTCTTTAGAATTGAAGTGTAGCCAGTGAAGGGGCCAAGAGGGACAGAGTTTCTAAGTAAAGCATTCTTGAGATTGAGATGTGTAGCATACTGTTGAAATGATAAGGACAAGGATAAGTTATGAGCAGCATAAATTTGTTGTTGGTCAAGGTCAAAGTCTCTAGGGTTTTGATGGGAAGAAGAAGAATTATAGTTCATTCTTGAGGGAGGAATTTGTAATAAATTAGAGTTGGATGATGATGATTGGTTGGGATATTGAGTGGTGATATTGATGACCCTAAGCTTGTTTCTTCTGTTTTGTTGAGCAAAATGGGAGAGTTGGAGATTTTCTGCCATATGAACAAGTAATCTTTATTTAGGAAGCTTTAAGATTAGGGAGAAAAGTTATTGTAGAGAGAGACTGACGAGGGAGGGCTTTACGTGAAGGGTCACTGTGTCACAGTCGCACTCAACTTAGGTCATTTTAACCTCACGGTTTTGTCATAATTGCACACCCACATGATTCACTTTTAGTGAAACAAACTTTCTAATTCTATACAGTAGTAGGTCATTTTTTTTATTATTGGTATGCAAATTAAATAGGACATGTAAGTGATGATTAAAATCGATTCAATTATGAAATGAACGAGAAAAATCAATGACATTTTATCGTATAAAATTATTGTTGGAATCTGGACAAGACATATTTTCATAAACGAATTTATGTAGTTCTAATTTATATTCGAATAACAGAAGACATCGATAAGTCATGAATTGAATTTAATTGAGAAGAAATTAAAATTAAATACACCACACCAAACACCAAAGCAAACATTTTATAAGAATCTATCAAATGCGAATTGAGAAGATTAATAGGTTGTACCAAAAATCTCCCTTACCAAAAAACTAAAATCAATATATAGAACATATATTCCTATTATAAGCTAGAAACCCTACATTATTATTAAAAAGAAAAGAAAATAAAAGAAAAAGCTAGAAACCCTACATGTATATGGATCTGTCCTTGCCATGAAGGATCGACAAAATGGGATGTTAATTGGGTGTTGCAAGTTGCAACCTATAGGTCTTCCAACAACAACTATAGCTTGCAGCTCTGTCTGGATGTTGCTGCATACAACTGTGTATTGGGCTTCATTTGCTAATAATTGACAAATTTGGCCCAAGCCCATATAATAATATACAACCATAGATATTGACAAGTTTGAAAGTTTTTCTTCGTTAAATATTTGGAGTAAATAAAACACAGTGATACAAACAAACATACAAAAATGTACTCAGAAGAAAATGTCCAAGCAGCACAAACAAATTGCTGTACTAAAGTTACAAAATGCTCTCCTAATCTGTCACCACCTATACATATACTGAAAATTAAACTTAGATTCCCATCAAACACCACAAGTATAATCCAATTCAATCCAAAATAGGTTTCTGTCAATCTCAGTAGTAATAATATAAGTCGCCATGATGATTGTCACATTTGGGGTTTTAAGAAGAACAACAACCCTTATTATTGACATTGTCGGACAATTTGGCGACATTAATAGCCGTCCCCTGAGGAATCGTCGAAGCAGCCTCCTGAGCAGCCAATGCCTTCTTGCTAATAATGTGATAGATATCCAGCAAGATTGTCTGGAACGCTTTCTCGACATTATAGGCTTCCAATGCTGACGTCTCTAGAAAGGCGAGAGATTCTTTCTCGGCGAGGCTTTGCGCTTCTTCAGACGCCACCGCCCTCAGGTGATTCAAGTCGGACTTGTTCCCGGCCATCATGATTACGATGTTAGAATCCGCATGATCTCTCAGCTCGCGCAGCCACCTGTTGACGTTGTCGAATGTTTGTCGTTTCGTTATGTCGTAAACCAAAAGGGCCCCAACTGCTCCCCTGTAGTATGCACTCGTTATGGCTCTATACCTCTCTTGTCCTGCTGTATCCCATATTTGTGCCTTCACCGTCTTTCCTTCCACCTAGGAAAATTGAATATTCTTAGGAAATCAAAAGAATTTGAAATTTGAATCCAAATATTCTTGGGGAATTCAAAGGTTTCTATTTTAGTATGTCCCTATTGAAACTATTGCTCCTCGGTTACTTATGTCGCATAACGACACACAGATGCGAATTCACTCTCGACAAGAATAGTTTATAAATTGAAACTGTTTATTTCCTAAGAATATATTTAGCTAGGAAAGAACATGTTGATGGTGCAATTGTCTAGGAAATGGTAAATTATATAGATCAGATGCAAATTATGATCATAGAAAACCTGTAAAGTCCTGGTTGCGAACTCAACACCAATAGTGGATTTAGACTCCAAGCAAAACTCATTTCTTTGTAAACCTGGAGAGAATGTTGGACTTTCCGACACCGGAGTCTCCGATTAATACAATCTTGAAGAGATAATCATATTCGTGATCCACCTTGTATGCCATTTTTATATCTAATATATATATATAAAAGCCCTAGTCAGATTAAATTCAAGCAGAAGCAGCAATCACAAGGGCATTGAAGAAATGGGGAAAAAGGAAATACTGACCATAAAATAAAACTGTGGTGAATTATACAATATAAGAAGAAATAGAATTAATTTTTTCGTGTTTCGTTTCAGCGGATGGAAGACAGAGAGAGAGAGAGAGAAAGGAAAAGAAAGTTTGAAGATTTGGAGAGCCAAAAGAAAAACAGAAAAACGGCGAAGAAGGCGTTTTACACGGAATTATTCTGTGGGATCATATGACAGTCAAACATGGTATGTCTTAATTTTTGTTTATATACGTAGTATATATATATAGAAATTCTTCTCTGAGTCATATATTTTTAGAAAATTTCTCCGACTCATACTTAACAACTCTTATTTACTAAAATTTAATGTGTACAACTTAGTATCATGTGGCAAATGAGCTGGAAATTGGAAATTAATTAATTTGATTAAAAGAAATTAAATATTTGGGGTGGGTCTAATTGTTTTTAGGTATATTATATTTTTTGTGGTAATCACACGTAAACTTCTTTTAATTACAATCAGGTTCATACAAAATTTGAGCACATAAAATTTCCTAAATTATTTAAATCGTGAGTCGCGATTAGAGATGGCCACAGACTGGGTCGAGTTAGGTTGATCCGGTCTGGTCAGGGTAAATTTTTTTTATCCAATCCTAACTTCATTTTTCTAATGATCTCATGGATCGGTCAACGATCCGATCAATTAGTCCACGTGTTATAAGTGTCATTTGGTTCTGATATTCGTCAATTTTTAATTGGCCCAATACGCCAGATTATGTGACACAAAACACTTAAAATTAATTCATATCATTAAATTTTGATACATGCTCATGTTTTCATTCCGATCCACATCATCAAAACTACTGACATATGATCAATTTTATCGGATCACAAAAATAGAAAACTTTAATCCGTCTTTGACCTTCCAAAATCCAATAAATTTAAGATGTAAGTTTTGACCGGGTCCAGCATTTGACCAATCGGGTTCGGACCAACCTTGACCCTTGTCATGTCTAGCCGCAAACACTTTAAGCTCATGTTGTTACAAATAATTTTATAACTAGCTTTTAGTGGTCTACGAGATATTTAATACATCTTTTTCAGATAAAAATCTTATATATATGTATATAATACTAAAGATAGTATAGGCTGATGTAAATAATAAATTAATTGCCACTTTGCCATCATAAAATTCTTCTCGAATAAAATCTCCACACCAACAATTAACAAACAAAAAACGACGTCGTCCCGTGACTAACAATTGAACATAAGACGACGTCTTTCAAATATTTACGGCCACGACTCACAAAGGTCTCCATTTAAGACTTGGGTTTATCAGCTCCTGGAGCTTAATTTCCACCACTTGCTCCATTAAAACTTCATGGTTTTGTGAATCTTCAGAGAGACCCATTACCGATATCATATTAACCACGCCATCTTCAGAGGTTGTGGTATTGTCAAATCTCAGTCACCATCGGAAATTTTACATCAAGCTATGGTACTAAAACTAAGAAATTGAGAGGTTCATTTGTATAGATCATCCTCACAACTATGATGAGGACCAAACATCTTGACATATCCATGTTAGTAAATGTGTGGAGCAGAGTTGTATTATTCGAGTCTTAATGTTCTCGTGTATAAATTTCTAATGCTTCTTTGTATTGTAAATTTCAAGTTTCCATTTAGTTTGACTATGAGCTTGCATTTTGATTTTGAATAATTCTAGTTCTCAAATATTTAGTGCTCTTTGTTTGATGTAGTAGAAGGCAGCAAAGTAAAGTAGTAGCGAGAAAAGGATAATTGAGGAAAGTTGGCTCGAGGTGAGCTAGCTTGGCCCGATCCTAAGCAATTTGAAGACCGTATCTTAATTTTGAATTTGATTGCTTTTTAGTTGCTCAGTTTGATTCAAATTTTTTTTGATTTGGTTTTGCATTTATGAAATATGAGGAGACATTGGGTGTTGGAAAGATGAGGCACAAGAAATTGGCTAATTTGATTGGTCATCGTGTGATGGGTATGAGAGGTTGCTCGTACATGAAGATGAGAGGCTTTTTGATGGAGGACTCATACCTTCATAAAGACATTACTGGCCGTGACTTGAAGAATACGAAGAAGTGTCCTAATTTTCTTTATCAAGGAAGCGAGCTACAAGGAATAATCTCATATCTTGACTAATTATATGCTTTGCGTGAAAGAAAGGGACTTCAAAGCAACAAGAAAGAAGGAGAAGGGCTTAAGAAGAAGAATGAGAAAGCTCAAGGATGGATTTATTACTTGATCATGGTAGATGCTCGATTTGATCAACAATTAATCTATTTAATTGGTGATTAAATTTTTGTGAACTAGATTTAATTTTTCCTTTCGGTTTGTTTTAATTTCCGCCCCTTTGTTTCTGCTTTCTGGGGTGACTTTTCCTTTTCCTGAACTTGTGTTTATTTCCTTTTGGCATTTATTTCTGTATTGAAATAAGAGTGTTTGAAGGGACTTAGCCTGGATGTGGCTTTTGTTTCCTTTCTTTGTTGTTTTCCTATTTAAAGACTTTATGTGGAAGGAAATAAACCGACTTTGAATATGAAAGAAAAAGAAGCGATGCTTTTTGTAGTTTGGTGTAATCTTGAAACACTAGTTCGTGTATTAACTGAAAGGTACAAGTTCTCGATTCCCTCAAAATCGTCATTGTTCGTCCATCTTTCATCATCCGCCCAGTTTTGTCCAGTCTCACCAAAATCATCCTTGCTCTCTCAAATTTAATTCGATTAACATGAATCTAAAACCACGTTAAAGAAGACATCTTGGTGTTCAATTTTTCTTTTAGAATCATCTCAATCCGAGTTCTAGTTCGTTCTCTATCATCGTCGAAGTCACACCTAATTTTCTCGATCCGATTACTCAATTTTCACGATTTGAGCTCTTGGTAAGATTTCTTGAGCCATAATTCTCTTGCTCCGTCTCATGCATGTCTTCACGACTGGTAGACAGAGTACACTCCATCTCTCTCGTGACCAGGTGTATTCGTGAAGCAAAATGAATTGGAGCATATCCACGTCAATTGATACGAACATCTTAGCCGATTATCGCCTTCTAAGAAGTAATAGAACGCTCACTTAGAGATTTTCACAACCTAGCCCAGGTGAAGGGATAATATCAACGTAAGGATAGGTATCGAGGAAGCAATATAGGATTCGTGCCTTACAGCATTTCATCCGGACTCATAGTGCAAACGAATCCGAAATATGCTTATTTATGACTTAACTCAATGAGGATTACTTCTACTTGAGGAAAGGTTTGACGAGCTTCTTTCGGTGAGGCCGAAAAGAAGAAAAGGAAATACTTAGCGTCAATCTACAAAAAAGAGACGATTCTCCAAAGGGCCGTAGAGATCCAAGAGACCGTCTTGAATGAGGAAAAGAAAGAGGAGCACTATGGATGTAGAATCTTCGTCCACAATATGATCCAAGCTGAGTGTATAACTTGATGATTCTCTTTCTAAAGATGTCGATAATAATATTGCTCCATTGTTTGTCAAGAAGTCAAGGAAAATGTTAGGTTGTGAGCACGATTTTGGTCTTGTTGACAAAAAATGCTTGTATGGATAGCCTTGCTTTGATGCCTCTTGTTTTGATAATGTTATTGGAAATCTAAGTCAGATGTTCTTTGGTTGATTCTATTTCTATGGAAGATGATACAAATAATCTCATCATAAGTGCTTATTTTTCTAAGATGTTGCTTTCGGGCCAAGTGAAAAGAAGTGATGACTTTGGTCTTCATTCTTTTGACGTTGAAATTTGATAGCCCTAACTCTTTTCGACTAAGTCACCTAAGAGGCAACTTAACCAAGTTATAACTCAAACCTAATCTCGACAACCACTTGTGTATATCTCTGATTTTATCAAAGTGATTCAATCAGTATGTACAAATGATCTACTTAAGAATAAACTCAATACAATATAGATAAATCCTATTCTTAAGCTAGATACTAAACAACAATGGATAACAAACAATCAATACTATCAAAACAATCAAACTACTATAGAAACAATCTAAGTATTATAACTGTAAAAATAATAGTATTGCAAATCCTAACACAATTTATAACTAGTAATCAATTAACAATTCAGAAGTATAATAAACTGTGTAAGATAAACTAGTACTTGGTCAGTAGCTAACTAGACCAGTACTTACAAATCAACTACAACCTACGAACAAACTAAGTGTTGTATAAAACAAGTGGTAGTTCAGTAGAAACTGAACTAGACTTACAAGTGGACTCCTAAGCTCTCGCTGATGCACCTTAGTTGAGTAAGCTGATGATGCCTAAGTCCTTCCTCCGGATGACGATGACTATCGTGACTTAGCGCTTCAAGTGTCGAACTAACTCGATCATACAGCATCCCGAGTTAGTGCCCTTCAAGTCGAACCAACTCACGTCTATGGGATACTGAGTTAGTGCCTATCTGATCTGATTCAGTTGAGTTGCTACTCGAACTAGAACCTTCGGATCCGACTCGGTTAAATGAATACCGAATCAGACACGTCAGCAACAGTTGTCAATAAGTGAATCTATAGATCTGGTGATCTAAAGATCTAATGGGATCGTTTGTGCTATAAACTACGTTTGTGATAAAGATCTCTCTAATCGAATGTGTTTGTGCTTAGAGACTTTACAAGTGAATCGATTCTAACTATTGGAGTTAAACTGATTGAATGGCTGACGTATAAAAGATAAGTCTCTCGAAGACTGGTGTCGAGGTTTGGAGACTTATAAACAAATCAAACAAATAATAATGAGTTGAGCGTGCTGGTTTGATTTAAGTGATGTAACACCTCAACGAGTAGAAACTCGACTAGTTGTTACGATTTGGCGGATGCGTTAACAATCCTGAAACAAATACAGATTTGCTCAAACTTGGAAAACGCGGTTAGATGGATAGAACAGTTTTCTCTTAGATTAGATCAAACTCGTTGGAGCATATAGACGTTGTAGTTTTTGGCACGAAATAGATTAAACAAAAACAAGAATAGTAGAGATTGAACGCGAGAGATTCAAGTACGAAACAAATAACAACTTTGTTTAAATTTATTCAATTAAAGATATATCGCGGTTCGGCGTTAAATAGCCAACACCTACGTCCGCGGACCAAAGGGCCGGGTAGAAGTTGCTTACAATAGGGAGAGTAATTTCCAAACTACTTAGATGCGTGTATAAGCCACACGTCAAGACTTTGTATAGTAATTTGCTTAATCTCCTATGTAAATTCTAGACCTAGGACCAACCTATTCTAGGACCCTACCAAACTAAGCCAACGACCGGCTAAGTACTCTCGATCTCTACACACCACTCTTTGAATCTGGATAACCTATGGCAACAAACGAAGGCTAGAGTGGAATGGACGTCACTCTACTTTAATCTCCTTCTCGTGCTCTGTTTGTGCAAAAACCCTTAGGTGGAAATCCATCTTCTATTTATACTCGCTTGGTGCCTTGATCGTCACTCCTTGACTTGATGAAGAGAATGATACGATTTGATCCGATTCTAATGATTCTCTTCCTTTACTTTCTCGAATATTATTTCTTGACTATCAAGGAACTGAATCAATATATTTTTCTTTTAAATATATACGATTTAGTTTCCTTTTTAATTCTTGCTTCCTCTCGAATCGTGTAGATGTATCCTAGCCATTTATTCTTCCATGTCACCGATCTTCTTGTGATTTGTTTCTTCAATACACTGATCGTTGATCCGTCCATGTCATCGATCTTTATTTGACACACATCTGACAATCCATGTCATGATCTTTACAATACTCTAGCATTCTTTAATTATTTCTAAACCATATATTATACAATTCGACCAACTCTATTTATTAGTCAAAAAGTGACAATTCCTTAATCGTGATTATGCATTCACAAATGTATCATCTATGGAAAATCTTGTTTGGATGATATTGATTTAGAAAATGCCGATTTTTCTTTCGAGGCTCGATCTTGAGTCAACAATGGAAAAATCAGAGATGGTGATTTCGTGCATAATGTCTTCCTTGTAGATGATGCTAGCTGGGCTAATGATTTTTGTATCCTAGTATTTTTAATGATGAAGGTGCACCAGATAATTTTTCCAGCGATGCTATGTTTGATGAGTCCTTGCTTGGCTATGGAAGTTAAAGCTGAGAAGAAATTTTCTTGATTACATGCTTATGGTATGAAATGGGAAGAGTGTGAAGGTTTATTGTTGTTTATGATCATGGAATTGACAACACTCTTGATGATGCTAGCCAAGAATGCAAAATTTTCATCATTCCATCATACCCACGTCGACTGATTTTTGTATCGACTGACAGCTCCCAACCTCTTGTTCAACAATTACGTTCATGAAGTGCGTAAAGAAAGAGGACACCGTGATCTTTAATTTGGGGTTCACTCGTTTCGCTACAATTCCAATCACTAAAGACCCCCCAAAATTTGCCGCAAGTTGGCTACCGCTGTCGGCCCAGAACTCGATATCGACTTCGCCGGATTCTTGAGCATTTTGAGTTTTTAAAACTAGAACAGAAGAAAGCTTTCAAGAGAGGGAGGACGACGGAGGACCATACCTTCCTTAACGATATTGTTGGCCGCGACTCTGAAGAATATGGAAGAAATGCCT